>SNQN01003067.1:973-20904 GCA_008642245.1 Bassia scoparia
CCTCATCAAGGCGCAAAGCCTACGAAGAAAGAAGATTCCAGAACAAGTCCAGCCTGAGAAACGGACGCAGCAAACAGAAACAAAGTTTAGGATAGGAGATTTTTCTTTTTCCTTATTGTATGTTTGTAGTCGACGAGGTCGCGACAATTAAGTGGGGGAGGATGTAGGTCCTACCCTTTTCCATGTATTTTTCTAACGTATAAGAGTCTTGCTTTGTGGGCGCTTCCTGCGCAGTCGCCCCACAAGTGCCTAGAAGTAGTCTTTAGATGAAAGTACGGTCTAGTCCTCTTTGGGTGTCTCTTAGGGGGAATGTATTCATTTATTTAACCTTTTAGGGGAAGGTGATATGAGAAGAATATTTCACAAAAGGGGGGCTTTTCCCTTACCCATGATAATGTGTTAATGCCTTAATGCCTTTATAGATATTGTGCTTGATTTACATTTTCGCATTCCAATCCAAATCCCAACTCGAATACAGATTCCCGGTCCAGGTGGTCCGTTGGGCCCGCTTTGAGTAGTCGGCCGTCACGCCGGCACGCCCCTTTCTAAAAGAGATCCCTCACGTTGCTTGTGTGTCGTGAGGCCCCACGTTCGCAAGAGCTTACTTTTCTGCCCTCCAAAGGCGAAACCGCGCGCACGCACTCCAGCCGTCAAAGCTAGGACCGTGACACCATGTCTAGGAATATCTGGAATGCTGAGGTACTCGGGGTTCATTGTGGTTTTATAGTCCGATGTCCATAGGTCTTGACCTGTTAGGAATGTTATCTGAATCTAGATTTACTCTGGGTTTTGCAGGTTCAGAACCATGATTGGCTGCAACGAAAGTATGTAGGATCTTATAGATGCGATTTAGCGGAATTTCAGGACGAATTTCCTAACATCTATATCAGGATCAAATTCACTAAACACTATGAATCATATAATAAGTGTAAGATGTAACAACTTTTGTAGCGTGAAATCCACAAGTATTGTGCGGAAAGATAATCTCGAGGAGCTCAAATGTTGCTCCTCTCTTAGCTTCACCCGAATCATTTGAACACACAACGTTTGCTAGAACGGAGAATGAACTCTTGCTTTTACTGTTTCCATTACAGAAGAATATGGGAGCTGAGTTTGAATTTTCTATACTGTAAACAAACTACGTTCTCTCTCTCTTTACTCAATTATATCTTATTTAATATCAGTATCTAGAGCTCAAGATCTGATCTTTTGTTAACCTAATGGCATTACTTGACTCATACCTTTAGGGCCCGTGTATTATATGTTCAACTGATTCTTTTGTGTGACTTATAGGATTAATATATAGCTGTCGATCAATCATATGGGACCCACCAATTTATTTATTCTCTAGCAAGTAAAGTATATTACTAAATAATTAACTTTATTTCTAAATAACCTATCTATATTTAGTATGTCGGAAATGTCTTAAGGACATATTCCTTCAACTCCCACTTGTCCGAAGACAATTGCACAATTATAAATTCCTTAAGTCATTAATGTGAATTTGATAACATGTTATTCTCAAATTGTTTCTTGTCTATCGAGTTCGAATTGTTTTCAATAGGATTAACGTTTAATCCTATTCCGCATGGCCCTGCAATTTTAATTCTCGCTCGATAAGAGGCTACCGCGTCTATCAATAAGGAGGGACTTATTCATTGTATGACATAATCCCACTCTCCTTAGCCACCTGATTCACTGCCTTATAGCTCCTATACGGCAGACGTAGCCGCGTCAAGGTAAACTAATTATATGTGGTGATTAAGACATTTATTCATGTCTGAGGGAAATCCACTAAATATAAGGATTTGATTCTACCACTTAGATCAATTAGGTCAGTTCTCAATGCTCAGGTTGCATTCATACAATCGATTAAACCATCTCCATGTTCCATAGCTCATGGAACGAGCTATCAATTAATTATATGCCAATCTTTATTAAACCTTTGTCAATTAGTGATTTAGTAGGGACATTAGATAAAATGTGATTTTCAGTTCACTTTTATAGGTTCATTATCGAACGTTTTCAGATAAGTCCCTATTGAAAACACAAATTATTTGGAATTTTATTTATACTAAACAAATAATTAAATAGAGATACAATATTTATATTATTGATAAAATTCAAAACCATATCATTCATAGGATTCTTCTACTTGTAACTGAGTAAACAACCCTAAAGACATTCTCTATATGTTAAAGCCCATAGACTGGTATGACTCTCGTTGTTTTCAGTCGAGGGACTGGTTTAGTCATGGATCTGCTATGTTATCCGTGATATCAACTTTGTATTTACTTCCGTCTCGACAATTCTCAATGAGATGGAATTTTCTTTCCACATGCTTTAGATTTTTGGAGAGATCTAGGTTCTTGGATGTTTGGCATAGCATGCACCATTGTTTGTCAATACAACTCGATGCCTTCTCAATGATAGGAACCACACCAGTTCCTAAATGGAACTTTTAATCCAAAACAACACTCTTTTACTGTATCAGCGCGCTTCCAGTGTGGCATCTCATGGATTGGAGGTTCTGTGATACCATCAAGCGTATTGTACTCTATCGAGTACATAACATAGGTACTGATGGATCTAATGCGATGCATAGGAAATTACTCATTCGCTTGACTATCAGGACTTCGATGGACACTGAATCCTGCAAGTTTAATGCCATGATTGGGGATAACCTCTTTTGGAGGCTTTCGTCATGACTATGTAAGAATCTTTATCTATAAGTCTCTTACTTAGTCCAACAAGCTCCTTGATCTATCTCTATAGATTATTTCCTATAGTACTCGGGCTCTCCAGGTCTTTCATGGAGAATAACTTTTAGCCATTGTTGACCGACTCAAGCATCGGTTTTTCATCCTTGAGAGTATTATCTACATTACAAGACCAGAAAAGTAACATTGCTCCCACTTAATTTCTTGTATACACAAGTTCCTCTTCATTTCAATAGAAAACCAACTCTATTGCTGCCTCATAATTCAAATCCAGAGAGTTACCAATCGTTGATGCTTGTTCAATCCATAGATGGATCTCTTAAGCTTATACCTTCCTTGGATTTTTGGATTTTCAAAACCTTGGAGGTTGTTGTCATGTACAATCCTCTTTTAAGACCCGATTCAAAAGCAGTTTACGTCCATTGCATATTTCAAAGTCGTGAAAGGCAAATCGCAAGGATTATTTTAATGGATCTTCACCTGGCTACTGGAGAAAGTTTCATCATAGTTATACTTGATTTGTTTGAACTTTGCTACAAACCTTGCTTTGAAAACACTAATTTTCTCGTTGTCTGTTTTCATTGGAAAATCCATTGTATCAATGGGTTGTACACCTTCATCAGGCAAATCACATCAGTCCATACTTTGATTTTAGAGGAATCCATTCAAATTCATAGGCCTTAAGCCAATTTCTCGAGTTAGGACTCTCCAAAGCATTCTTATGTGACTAGTAGGGCTTTTCTGATCTAACATTGTTCATTTCAGATTTTTCTGTCAAAAGAAAATCGAATATCTTCTTGAGGAATTATTTGTCCCTTACTAACCTACGTTAGGGAACAACAGGAGAGTTTCTACACAACAGGTTGTGGGTTGATGTATTGCATCCTGGGATTTCTAGTTGGGGCGCCTTAATGAGGCGTTAACCTCAATCCGTTATGTGCTCAGTCTCGAACTTTCGTGATATACATTACTGCCCACTCTGTTTTTCTAGAAATCAATTCCTCTTCTAGAAACGCCATTGCGAGCAACAAACACTTTGTTTTCGCTTTGGGTGTAGAGTAGATCCTTGTGTTATTGGGTAACTCACAAAAAGAATTTTTGTCAATTTAGGTGTGCTTATCAGAAATTAACGTTTTACATAAGCTTCACAACCCTAATCCTTAGAAAGCAACTTGGAACAATTTCCGTCTACTATTCATTATCAGTGTCTTTTCCGTACTTTGGAAGGTGTCTGTTAAGTGTTGGAATGCACTTTTAATGCAAATCCCCAAATGAATAGCGAAGTTTGAATACTCATCATTGACTCGACACCTATCCAATAGTGTTCGATTCCTCCTTAGAGACGCATTCAATTGTGGTGTTCCCTGGTAGAGTCAATTGTGAGAGTATGCCTCAAATTAGATATCAAACTCTTGAGACGTTTTACCACACGATTGGATCGCAGCTTTATCGTTCTTTCCCACAGTGGTTCGTCTACTTATTTGGATTCCTTTCGAACTTTTCAAAGGACTCCAACTAATGTCTCATGAGATAAAACATATCCATATTGCCTTACATCATTTTGTAAAGGTTATAAGTAGTTGTAACACCGAGCCAGTACTATGGTACCACAATCAGTACTGTTATCGAGGCTAAGAGGATCATTGGCCCTTTCCTTGACCTGTTGAAGGTGACTTTCATTTTCCCCATAAACAAACTCACATACACCAAATGATTAAATCAAATGATTTTAGATCCTCTTTACGAAGTTTCTCTATGCGTTTTGTCTTATGGTGGCACTTTATCGGACATCCATAGGTAAGTGGGGTTTGAATATTTTTTTTGTTCTTGTTGCTATGTTATTAGATGGGGGTTTCTAAGTCTAGACATACAAACCATTTTTCATAATTTAGCTGCAACATAGAACTTCATTCAAATATGCGAACACAATTATTTCTGTAATAGCAGAATGATACCTTCGAATCCAAACCGGAATCGACAAATTAATGTTCTTGTGATGGTAGAAACAGAATAACCAATATTGAGTTACTAAGTAAACCAGATGGTAATTTCAAAAATGTTAAAACTCCTTAAAGCTAACCAGCCAACTCTTGCTCCATTGCCAATCGGAACTCCACCTCACCCTTGACTCAAGCTTCTACTTCTTTTTGAGACCCCTGCACATACAAGTATGTGGAGGTCCACAAGCAGTATTCAAATACCCAAGAAGCGAGTAGTAAATTATTCAATAACATATATACCTGAGAATGAGCATCATTCTTCTTTTCTTCGATAGATGGGGCAGTCCCTCTTCCAGATGACATCTTAATGGCGTGGTAGCACTCATTTAGCTGTACGCCTTTGGAGTGGCCTTTGTTTGAAGAGTCAGTAGTGGCAACAACCTTGCCCTTGCCCTTACCCTTCATTAGGAGCCCCCTCTCTTTTGAGCTTTTATCTGGTGACCATTGGCACTCTTATCGGGCAAAAGTCAGTAGGTAGGCTCCTTCAGCCTGACACAAGCGCATGAAACTCTGGCAAGGTGCTTCCCTTCCTTGCATATAAAATCTCAAAACGGAAAGCCTGAAAATGTTTTAGGCAAACATGTCACAATATAAGTTGCCAACTTTTGGATAGGGAAACCCATTCCTCATGACTGGAAATGTCCCATCATGGGAACAATGGGGTCCGACGGTTTTCCTTTGCCCAGTTTTGGCATTCAGAAGTTGCAGTGCTTCATTGCTTTAATCGCATTTTTTCAAACATTGTTCGAAGCTGTGGATTATTGTGTGGCATCCTGAATTTCTAAAAGTTTGAAACATCATGTGTTCCATGGAAGCAAGTTCAGAACATGTTACTTGGCATCAGAATTTGCCTCGGAGAGTTTGTCGAGCTTTATTTCTAAGTTGCAGGTTTCTGACAGGGGTTCAGGGAGTGGAGTGTCAAGAACACTTCCTACGCTTTGAGACAATTCCACAGCCTTCTCCCCATTCGAGGATGTTTGCTTCAATTTATCCTTTTCCAAGACACAGCGTAATTAAAGCAGAAGTTTATTGTTGAGTCATAGACATGATTTCTACACAATGTAATAAGCAAAATTTAATAGTTTATTCAATAAACAGTCAATTTATTCAAAATTTGGATCCCTATTTTGAATAAATAATAACCAGTCCTCTCCCTATATCAAACGGACTTTGGCCCTGCCTTTAACAATAGCAGTTTAAGGGTAGTAAACGTCTTTACTAATTTATAACTCATTATATTTTTGTAGATTAGATCAAACAACTCTTTGTTCAATCCTATCTTTTTATTATCAAACCCAAAACTTTGTTTTCGATGATTTTGTTGAGTTCAAACCCAAACATTACTGTAAATTTTCAAAAACCTACCCCTTCCCAGATTATGAGCATACTACGGCCTTTGCAGAACCTTTTATCATTATAGGCTTATAGGTTGTTGTTTGGAAAAACAATTGACCTCAATATTATTATTGGGGATTTAAGTTTATTACATGGTTATCATTACGTGACAAATGACAATTAACAAAAATAAACTTATGCAAGCAAATATTAAATTAATAATCCTCAAAGCTTATAAAGCATGAATAAACAATGATCTAGTATGGCCCATTTTATAGAAAAGTTTCTAATCTTCATTGAACATGCCTTGATCTCATTGATCACTTTCTTGAAATCCTTTCAACTTGATTATTTGATTTGAATGAAAATTAAAATTGACAATAAATACAAAATTTTATTACATTTCAAAATTAACGAACAGGCGCAGATCGTATCTTAATACATAATCAAATCAACGATTGCGCAGATCGTATTTCTATCTAATTTTGGGCCATACTAGTCATTACATATCAAGAATAATCAATATTATAATGACACAAGATATGCAATATATCAAAATAATGAACATAAAAATATTCTTTTCATTAGTAAACTAGTTAAGAATTTTCATTATTTTAATTCAATTAAGATCAAAGGCAATTAATCTAATTTTAATTATAAATTTGCATACATTTGAATATATTATATTCCCTTTTTTTTTTTTTTTTTTTATTAATAAACTTGAGTGTAGACCCCGTAAGGCCACCCAGGCCAACACGCAGCAAGGCCCGAGCCCGCAGCACTAGCCCCTTTTTTGTTTTTTTTTGATTAACGAATGAAGTGGCGTGGTTAGACCCGGAGCAACCAAGCCAGCAGTCAGCCAGTTTCACGCACCAGCCCAGCCCGGTAGCACAACAATCGGGGCTTCTTGCTCTGTTTCACGTAGACAAGAGAAGAGCAGCAGTGCTCTGTCACGCAAGTGCCGCACCCACGCAGTACCGCAGCAGTGCAACCTCCATTATGGGCCACCATGGAGGAAGCGCAACCCCTTGCGCCCCTCCTGTGCTTACCAGCCACACAGACCGCACCATTTGAGTCACTACGCAACCAGAATTTGACCTTGTTCGAAATTTCTGAAATTTTTTGAAACAAAACAACCAAAGTTTGTTCCGAAATTTCTGGGTTACATTCCATTGTTTCGAATCCAATTGTTGTGGTAATTTCGAACAATTCGAACCCAAAAATCACCATTGTTTTCGAATCAAATTTTTCGTGTAAACAATTTCATAAAATGCGTGATTTCGAAACAAATCGAATCAGATGAAAAAACTTGTGCATAATCGATTATTACAGGAATATTCTGTGCATTAATTTTCATCGATTGAACAATTGATCAGCTTTAACAATTAAAAAACGAATTGGGGAAAAACTAGGGTTTTTTGCAAATGCGATGTTTCTTTGATTTGTACCAAACAACAATTGAATCACGTTTTGCTTCAATTCAACAACAAATAATTCAAAGCCCTCACATTTTTGAAAGATTTTTGTTGCAAAAATTCGATTTTCGCCCCTGCTTTTTTCGAACACTTACGAACCAGTTAACCCTTTTGTTTTTTTTTTTTTTTTGTTTGTTTAAATAAAGGAATTTCCGAATTCCATGACAATTAAATATGATTTTAATTATGTCAAAAACTTAAAAAAAATTATATATTTCAACCATTAAAATTCAAATTTTACAATTGTTGCAAATTTACCAATTTATGAGTCCCCCTTAATTGAAATAAAAATAATGAAATCCATACAATTTATCATATGAATTTATTGAATTAGGACTATAACCACTGCTAGGTCTTATTAAGATGCGAATTTGCGCGAATTTCAGGAAACGATTTTCCTAATCATCTATATCAGGATCAAGTTCACAAACAAACATGATGAATTCATATATAAAGTAGGATTGAATATACAACTTTTAGCGTGAATCCTAAAGTATGTGCGGAAAGATATCTCGAAGCGCTCCAAATGTTCTCCTCTACTTAGATCCACCAGAATCAATTGCTAAACAACGTTGCTAGAGACGGAAGAGATTGAACTCTTTGCCTTTACTGGATTTCCAATTAGAGAAGAATGATGGAGAGAGTTTGAACAATATTCTTAATACTGTAAACAAACTACGTTCTTCTCTCTTTACGATATTATATTCTTATTATCGTATTAGGTCAAGGATCTGATCTTGTTAACCTTAATTGGCATTACTGACTCATACCTTTTTATGGGCGTATTATATCGTTAACTGATTCGTTTTGTGTGACCTCTATGATTAATTATATAGCTGTCGTCCACTCAATATGGACCACCATTCATATTTATTCTTAGCAAGTAAATAAATACTAATTTAATATCAACTTTTTATCTCTAAATATCCGTATATTATATATTTAGTAATTGTCGGAAATAGTCTGAAGGAAATTCTTTCCAGATATACCTGTACAATGTAATTTTTGGACTCTATTGTTGGATTGGTGGAGCGTTACCTTTCAGCTATCTGTTGGCATACGAATTATTCGATGCTTCGATTGTTGCCATTTTTTAGATATATATATTTGCTGTGATTTATCTGCATTCTTTGTCCTTGTATATAACTGCTTATGGCCTTAAAAACTTGGAGTAGTTGTTTGCTTGTGAATTGTCGTGCTTATGTTTGTGATGCTGAGAGACTGTATTTTGATAGCTAAATCAGAATTGTTTCTGTTTTTTGGCTTGCGGAATGTGCAGTAAGCTTTTCCTATCAGCGGACAATTGGTATGCTTTTGTGATTCCTAGTAGTTCTGAATACACTTCTACCGAAATGTTATCATCATAATGTTTTGCAGGAATGTTACCTGATTTTCACATCAAAACACCCAGTTGAGAGGTAGTTGACTTGATATGATATATAACCATGAACGTTATTTATTTTGAGGAAGAACATTTGAAATTACATTTCATGATATTTTGGTTAAGATCATAGAATAACAATTCTTATGGAATAATTAACTTCGTCACAGACATTCACATTGAGAAATAGATTTGAGTCACAGACTGAGATCTTTGAATAAATTTTTTGACGAAGTTTAATAACTAAATTAATACTATAGATGACCTTATATGAATAGTGCGTTTAATACCCAAAATATTCAATCCTTAACAACTAGACAGTAACACCTGATCTTGTCTATTAGTGGTTTATCTATCTACAATGGATCAGCGGAAGTATCATGAAATTATTTAAGAAGGTACTTTATGCTTGTTCGATCATGATCTATTAAAATACATTGAATTACATAACAAGTTAACAGATCTTGATATGTATATTTGACGGCATGTTACTCAAGTAGCAATATATGACTTGATGATAGAAATCCCGAACATTGGTTTCTTTGCGTATCGTAGAACTTATCACATATGGAACATATGATAGAATAAAAAACTAGCAGATTAAGTAAAGTTCATTTTCGACGTTTTCGACTGTGTAATCTTGTGGGCTAGAAATTTGCGTGCAACGCTCACCATGATTTTGTTCAGGGAAGAAAGCACATGTCTAGTGGTAATTTCATATTTATAGCAGTAGATGAATTTGTTCTTATGTGCGTGCTTTTGTTATGTAACATACTCCTTATGCATTTAGTTGAAAGGAACTCGAAACCGAACTAATGCAGGGCAGATTTTGAGTTATCTATTTGATCTTACTAATGAATAATAGACTGTAATAGTGTACTGTCTGATCTTATACAGATTGCTGATATGTTTTTATTTTTCAATTAATGACTGTTCCGTTCTATGCACCAGCCACCGAACCGCTTGCTGCCCAAATATATAATTCCTTCTCATTTGAGTTCAGAAGTGATTCCTGTTAATCTTTGATGCCATTATCAAATGATAGGCTTTGAATCTTTACATAGTACTTTTTGTTCTTGCACCAGTTTAAAGATCTTTTATTCTTTGTCTTGGGAATGATCTATGCGATTTCTGTTGACGCTACATTTGCAGTAACTCGAATAACTACTGTTTTGCTTCTCTATGTACTCGTAATTTTTGGGAATGATCTATGCGATTTCTGTCCAGACATCTCTAAGGAGGCGCATAGAAACAGTAACAAACGGGATGAAGAAACTTATTTTGATCTTCTGGGAAAACACTGGTAGATCCTGTCACACTGTGTCATTAGTAATTGACATTCTGTTTATTTGTTTGTTTTTTTCTTTCCATTTTTGAAGTCCCAACATTTGGTGTATGTTGAATTAGGATCATCTATTCTAATTAAGGTGTTGTCGTGTGACTCTGAGGTTACGGGTTCGAGTCTTGGGAGCGACTTCTTGTAAAAATTACAAGGGAAGGCTTGCCCACCTATACACCCCCTTGTGGTGGGACCCTCCCCGAACCCCCGCCTCGCGAGGACGCATTTGTGCACCGAGTTGCCCTATTTTATTTTCTTATTGGCAATTACAATTTGCACAAAATACCATTTTGGTTCTCATAGCCGACCTAGCTTAGGACATGGCTCGGCTAATTTGATTAATTTGAATTATAATTAGTCATCGACCTTTACAAAACACCAATTCATATCAAAATCTAGCTTTACGAAYTGCACAGTGCTCCAAAATACAGATCAGTAATCAATCGCGCTACAACTCTACCAAGAACTCTCATTATTAGGGATTCCACCAAGTAGTCGACAACGTAGTTATATGTCTCCGATGGTGGTGGAAGAGACAAAAGCTTGAAATCACAACACCATTAACGATGACCGAATTAGTGGTACAGTAAGTACAACAAGCTGATCTATAAGCTTTGCCTCAGTTCAGGGAACTGAGTTCAGTGAATCACTCATTAAAAACTGTTGACAATTACTCTTGGATCACACACAGCTCAAGTTCCCACATTATCCTTTATGAAATCAATCAAAATTCACATTCTATTAAAATACAATACAATACACCAATTTACTATAACTATGACAGTGAAGGTTTCTTGGAGAGAGAAACAAGGATGTAAGAGCAAGTACCAAGTCAAAAGTCAAAACAATGGTTTCATTTCAAAGAAACTGAAGAGTTTCAGACAGGATTTTTTTAGTCATTTCAGGACCTTTCTTATGTCTCTTTGTTTTTATTTACACCATTTTATTATAATTAGATTAAGTCAAAAACTTTCATAATCAAAGAGATTTATGAGATCTCAATTGATCTTACAATCAAGTCTGCATTCTTCTTGGAATTCATAATCATCTCTGCATTCGGACGATCATTGTACTCTATCTGCAACACAAAAATTTGGTTTGTGCAATATCAGTTTTATAATCAAATTCAAAAATATTTAATCTCACTTTAAAAGTTTTGTGCCAGCCTCATTCAAGATAATTGTTAAGGTGGTTCCACCATTTATTTCAATTTCAAAAAAACTAAGACATAGTCAATAGTTTGCAACGCGGTTAACATTTATAAAAAAAATGAGTAATATATCAAAGGGTCAAAATACGGCTTCATTAAAATAAACACTAATAAAAATGAGTAGTAAGGAAAAAAAAAGGTTAATAGATTTGAAGGCACTATGACAAATTGACAATCATAGGACTTACCCGCCATTTGGCTTCATCGGGAGACTTCTTAGCTGCAGAATATCACCAATTCACCATTAGTGTTGATAGATGGATTTTAATCTGTAGAACCATAGATAGAGAAGAGTTCTTACATTTTGAGATATGCCGCTTCAGAACCCGTTGCATGGCTGTATCGAGGTCAACATCGATGAACCTTCCATCACAATCACAACAACATTATCATTAGAGGTGTATATGGTAAATGGCAGGATTAACATGGACAAATTGACCAAATCAAGCATCTGACAATTACTTCAATTGACCAAAGCACTGTGAACATTCTTTTTAATGACTCAACAGAACAGATTACTACGAAAACCCTCGATTTGATGTTAATGGTAACAAAATGTGTACCCTCAGGACATACAGAGGAGATAGGATGGTTTGTGTTCAATAATGTCATTGGATCATTAGTTTATACTTAATCAAATTTCTTCAGCATGCCAGTTTTCGTTTAACATTTGGAAACAACCTCTCCAGGTTGAATAAAGTGCCAAAATTGCTGCAATTATACCACCCACAAAATTTTAAAATAACTTAGTTTGCATCAAATTATTACTTCACTACAAGACAACAACAAACAGAAGCATCARAAAACAACYTATAGATTTACCATCTTTCATCGAACAATTTAGATACATCATTCCAAACCCCTTCATCTAGGAGCAGGTAATTTCCCTCTACAATAACAACTTTGTGCCTGTAAACAACATTCACAAAAGATTCGTCAACTTTTCTTTTCCATTTCAGCTGCGATACCCATCCAAAGACAAAATTTCAAATTATTAATTATTAACAGTGGGCAACAGAGAGGCTAAGATCAAATATCACAGAACCAGTATAGAAGGTGAAGTTTTCGTGCAAAACATAAAACACAATAGAAAGACAAGGGTTTGTTAGCTGCTGTAATTTATGCCTATAAACTACTGAAAAAAAAAAAATGCTTGAAATTTTAAATACAGTATTTAAACATGAAATTTGAAATTATTAGAGGTCAAATTAACATAAAATAAGGACCCCGAATTAAAGAAAAAGCCACCTAAGCTTTAAGGCAGTCATCCCCTATTTGATCTGCACATCTTATTAAGTGGGCTTAAACATGTAGAATGATGATGGCCCAAGAACCAGATATGCGAAACCAGCAACTGATAAGGGATATTTAAACTACTATTTTAAAGATGATTTTTTATATAGATATATTTAAAATAAAAAAAATAAAAAAAACAGTTACTCACTGAAGGGAGACAAAGATATCATCTTTGATAGGATCTCCTACGCCGTGGTCAAATGATGGTGCACAAACAGATCCCTGACAAATTGAGTGTGTATCAAAAATCAGAAGAGAGTGCAAAGACAATAGAAAACTAAGACCAGCTCGTTGAAATTCTTCATCATAGTATACTTTAACTCCAAGTCAAAAATCCGTGTAACTTATTGTATAAAGTACTTAGCAATACCTGGGTTTTCAAAGTCTGAAGACATTTAAGTAAACTTGACGGGTCAAATGTCCATGGAGCTGATATAGATTAAAAGAAAATAAGAGAGAGAACACTGTCA
Organism: Bassia scoparia; assembly: GCA_008642245.1. Taxonomy (NCBI): domain Eukaryota; kingdom Viridiplantae; phylum Streptophyta; class Magnoliopsida; order Caryophyllales; family Amaranthaceae; genus Bassia; species Bassia scoparia. Next base: position 14,200 of record SNQN01003067.1, read on the forward strand.
GCAAACAGCAATGCAAAGATCATAATAAGATAAACTGGAAAGTAATAACCTTACCTCCTCTTCTTGCATGAGCCTCCTTTGGATCCTAAAGAGGATACAATGAACAGAACAGTTTAGTAATTGAGCAAAAGATTCAGCAATTTAAAATCATAGTATTCACGTAAGTCATCATATTAAGTCTACTGATAGGGTAGCAATGTGATTTCTCACTTACTGATTACTGCTATTTTTTAACAATGCAAATTGATTCTCCAATCAATTATATAACCACAATAGTATTAATGGAATATCCATGCATGATTATAAGGAACTTCAGACTACTAGTTACTGACAATGACATGAATTAACAAATTGTTGTCATATAAATTAGAGATATGATATCCAGACAACAGAATAGTTCGGAAAAGATAAACACCTCCATTGCATCTAGTTGACTACGATAAAGATGGAATCCATCCATAGGAAGAACAATTGCAACATCTGGTGACCCCACTTGTTCATCCATGGAAGGTGATTTTTGGGGCCACATCTTGTTTATGCGTTCAGCCACTTCATGGGCGATAGTACTCTTCCCAGCACCAGGAGGTCCAGCCAAGCCAACAATATATCTGCAGCATTCTTGGCATACATAATTAGTCACCCAATTAAAAAAAATAAAATAGGGGGAGACTCTCCTCATTATAAAAATAAATAAATAAAAATCATACTTCTTAATAATACAATATTTACTGAGACATATGAAAGAAAACCATGGTCAAAGTCAATAAACTTTTGATCTCTACAATCAAGTGTGGCTTTTATTTAAAGCCAATCTAATCAGTGCATAAAATGAATGGTGAATTATCTGCAGAAGTTGCAACTCTCATGTTTACTAAGGTATGAATACTTCAAAGCGAGAACCCAAACAAACCCCAAGTTCCCAACTGCATCACTTGTTGKTTCTCAGAACAAAACACTATATGATGTGTATCAGTTATCATTATCATATCCAATTTTTGCCAGTGGCCCCATAATGACAACTTGAATGATAATAATACGCGGGGTGGGGGGGTGGGGGGGCTGAACTGCTAGAAAAAAAAGGTTGCATGAAATAAAACTTACTTTAAGGTAGGGTTTGACGTCACAGCTGCAGTAGGAAGAAGACGCAATGCCAGAGAGTCATACACCTCATTCATAGATCTTAACATGCATAAGGAAAAAAACCCAATTAATCACAAAGAAGACAAAAACTATTCTATGCTGATAGAACAAACACAAAAATAATGAAATCGTAACTCATCATAAGGCTTTACACTCATCATGAATCTGCATTAATGTTCAAGAGTGGTGAATGGAATAAAATCTGAGACCTAGAATGTATACAAAACATATTTAAAATAGGACTGGTGATGACATAGACCCTTTCGGAGATCTATGGATACTAACCCAAGCCCAAACAACTTGCCAGGTCCCTCATTGAGTCATGACCCCATTGACCATAGATACAAAATTACATATTGGTTGACCAGAAAACCTAAAGCAAAATACATTCTCTTAGCCATGTCTCATGCTCATGATCCCCAAGTGAGTAGTGACTCCTGAGAGTCCTGACAGTAGTCATTTAAGAATCCTAATTGAGACACAAGTAGAAAGTCTTGAAGAAATCAAATAAAAAGATCACTAAAACAAGCTTGAAAAATCTCCAAGGGTCATTAATAACAGTTTTGATCATATAGGACACCAAAATTGAAATGTTCCCAGGTAAGAAGATATAGCTCATGCCCCAGGCCTTCAACACCAACACCAGTGACAAACCTCAAACAACTAAAAACAGATAGAAGTGTCCTAGGGTTGCTCAATGATTTCTAGAAGCATTCAAGATTGTAGAGTTCTGATTGGTAATAACAACACCAGAGATAGGCCCTAAAAATATTTCAGATAAAGCGAAAAAACTATCGAATTCTCAAGGATCATTAAATAACGAGTAACTACTAAAGGTCTCAGGATTCAACGGTGCAATCATGAGTTATATGCCAACTCTGGTTTAACTCAATAATTATCCAAGGTGTTTGGTATCAAAACAGACATATCTATCAATGATTGAATCAAACAAAAACCTAAAGTCATGCTCGGAAGATTTTCTTGGAACTCATAACATATATATCATCATCAACACCCAAATATTAATCAAAGGTCTTATAATGTCTACCTAGACCACTTAAAGATCATACCTTACACACCTGGCATCAAACTCAATATGGTCTAGAAAGCTGTAACTTATGTTTAAAAGACCTGTCAGAACCATATAGTACACTATATCCAACACTAATTAATGTGACCAACTCTTAACTTCCTAAGACACAGAAAAACAAAAAACACGGAAGTGCTGCATTTATTTATGGAGCAGGGAGTCTCAACTACTGTATGTCTTGTCAGAATCTGTAAGACAAATTCCTTGATTCTTGACGAAGAAGCTTTGATTGCTGGGATGGTCGTCTCTAAACATTTAAGAATGGAGCAAGAGAAGTAGAAGCTAATTAGATTCTCAGCATAACGCTCAAATAACACTTAGTCAATGCCTATCAGACATGCTTGGGGGTCCTTCCAGGGCTGGTAGAAAGTGACCTGCAGGTCCTGCACTGAACCTTCTTTGAAGTTTCCATTGCCTAATGGCTTCTAAAAGCATATACTTTGGATTAGAAACAGCCAATATTTTCTGAAACTAACCAATTTCTAAAAATTAAGACCATGAGTCCCTAACTCAATCAATCAATCAATCAAAGCCTTAATCCCATATGAGGGGTCGGCTAACATGAACCAAAAGTGATTATTCTGGGAGGTCATCCACATAGATTAAGACCATCCCTAACTTCGAGAACCTAACATGAACCAAAAGTGATTAAGACCATGAGTCCCTAACTTCGAGGAAAAAATTTACAAAAAAGAATGATGGCTAATAGGTAACTTACCAACAAGGCTATTAGAAATCAATAGGTACAAAGCCAATATGATGAAGAATAACAATGATTTTGAAGCCCATATCTTACTCCCACTGCCACAAAGCCTAGCAAGAATGAGGTTTTACCAGATCATCATTGGCAGCGACAAAAAGTCATGCCTTGATAAATCTTACATACCTAGAAGGCTAAAACAGTGTAACTCAATAACCCAAAACCTCAAGGAACTACCTACTACTATAGCATATGAAAAYCAAAAACAGGAAAAAAGTTGCAAATCTTGGGAGGATAAGGCTACTTGTGGAACTTACAAATAGGTTGTCATTGGAACTTGTTTTTTTGGACCCTATAGTTGGTATTTAATGCTAAAATTTGACGTGATGCCATCATATGTTGGCCTAAGCATGTGGTAGAATTTTGGGGGAAATGAGATGGGGTCCGGAATGACGTTGTTTTGGGGTTTAAATAACAAAGATTATAGTCCACAAAAAATAGACTTCCGGACATATTTCTGAAAAATGGCCAAAAACTTTACCTTGAGTTCCAATGGTTATATGATGAAGCCACACAAAATTTGAGGTACAATTGAAGACAATTAAGGTGATTTTCATTGAGTCCTCTGTTTATTGTCTCACTCGTTGAACAAGCTTGTTGCAGTGCTACTTGGGGACAAGGAGTTTGAATTTGGAGCTGAAATATGGCGAGGGTGAATCATATGTGTCCCTTAGCCCGTGGAAACAATTTTGGGGAAATGTGAAACGGTTGCCAAAACAACAATTCCAAGGGCCATTTTCAAATAATATAGCTCACGAAAATGAGGTTTCAAGGCCAAATTTTTTTGAAATTGCTGAAAAGCTAGTGGTCGGTTCCCATGACCATATAATGAAGCCACGCAAAAAATATGGGGCCAAAAGTAGGATATATGGGATAACTTTTGAGGCCACAAACACACGTTATACTGATGAAGACATTATTTACCACCACAGAGGCAGACATGCAACAACCAACAAAATTTATATTTTGAAAGTCACAAGATTTCAACTTGCATCAAAAGATTTTCTGCAGCACATGGAGGAACTCAGCAGCAACATAAATAAAGGGAGATTTTTGAAGTGACACAAGATTTTCTGAGCATATACAACACTAGGCAATACCTAAAGGCTAAAACTCAAACCCTTCACAGAATGTCCTGTAAGCACTGGGAAAGCAGTGTTCCCATCTCCCAAGGCCCAAGCAGTCTTGCCCAGTCCGCTGGAGCCTATATGGCCATATGTGACATAAAACACAGATGAGATAATAGCAYGCCAAATTTGAAGCTACATCCGATGCTCATCATATTATCAATAAATAAAAGTTGAAGTACATGATGCCAAACTTTTCYCAAATTGATGCAGCATAAATCACAAAATCCAAAGTGGTATCATGATCTCAAAAATGCTCTCCTGACCAGTACTATGTCACAAATAGTCAAATAGAATATCCCACAGCTATCACCTGCATCTAAGAAACCTTTTCCGGGTTGTGTTTCAACTTCATCAAAAGCAAGAATAAAGGTTTTTTGGAATCTCAAAGGCCTGTGGTAGCTAAGTGCCTATAACATCTTAAGTTTAATGTTGAACAAGGAAAACAAGAACCAGAAGCTAACTGCCTAACTCACACCCGAAAGCTGCCATGGCAAATCTCAATTGGAATTGAGTAAACCCCAAAGTTTCCCGATGACTTCTGTTACATAATGACACAGCGCCTGTACTGCTACATTTATTGTTGATCCTAAGACACCGAAAGAGTCTCAATTTAGACAAAGAATTTTGCAAAAACTTGGAAGGACCATTAATTTCCAGTCAGATTTAGTTTAATTCTCCAATGTCCAATACTCTAGTCTAGGATTGTGTATAACAATAAATCTAGAATAATCAGGAAAGCCAGATTTCAAAACCAAGAATCTCATGGATTGACCTATTGCATTCAATACCTCAGTAGCACACTAACAGTAAACACTGCACCAGAATAATAACTGAGACTTGATCAAGCTCAAGAGACCCTTCATAAACCTAAGGAGAATCCCTTAAAACTTAAAAGACCCGGGAAGAAGGGTTATAACTTATAACTACAGAGAAAATTACCAAGAATATCAGGTTCACAACGAGCCATAAACCATTAAGATATACTTGTACGACACAATAATATACTTGTATGACACAACAATAAAGCCCCGTTAAAGCTAACTTGTAAGGCAACTAACACCAACTGATGCTTTTGACAAATTGACACCTAGAGCAGGATTGCTAAATAATCCTCAGACTCTCTTTCAGGGTGACTCCAGAGCATATATTACACAAACAACAAGGCAAGTTTATTATTCACTAGAAAAAAGAAATAACCAAAAACTAATGTTATACAATAACTTTCAGTACACTAACTCTGCACATCTTTCATATAAGTTTCGTTGACATTCAATATCAATGGCTCAATGCCCTCTGTACTTCACACCAGCATAGTGAGTATTATACGGTAAGCAGTCTAAGCACTGACCATACCTGGCTTCCAGTATAGAAGGTTCACTCTTGAGGCTAGAGGATACCTGAAACAGGTAGGAAGCAGCCTTGAAATAAATCTGTAAACACATTACTAAGAAAAAGTATAATTGACCGATTCAAAAGCTGAACCTTTAGAGTGCCTTTGTTTTGAAAGCTGGACCTCGTAACATGAAGCAAAGTCTGTGTTCTTTTACCAGTCAGCGCTACAGATATCGAAGACTGACGCCATGTAGGAAGTCCAACTCCCTTAAGCAAATCTTAAGAAATAAACAAAAACAATTGTTATAAACATTTTAGCAAGGCCAATGGATAAACTGGGAATGATTAAATTCACAAGGCGATAATCCGTGGAGGCGTAATAAGGATAGCCAAAACCAAACAGTTTAGCAAGTATAAAATTGGAGCAAATGGTAGATGCATCATAGTTAAAAGGGGTATGTTGTTGACAACTACATGTGTGCAGCCAACCCTTCCTTCTGAGTGTAAAGCTTCTGAGTGTAATATGTCCATATTGATGTAATTTTATTTTAAWAAACGATTGCATCAGCTTGTTCAATTGTTCTAAAAGCAACATTTTGCCAAAAATTAGCATGGTAGGGAGCCTTTTCACTAACGAAGTACTCCCTCCGTCTCTTTTTATTCGCTACATTTGCTTTTTCACAGTTTTCGAGACAGGACTTCAAATTAAAATATCTCGAGTAATAAATGTTAAAAAATTATAAAAATTATATTTCTAAAAAGTACACATCGAGAAGAATCAAACAAGATCACACATAGCTATGTTTTAATGTAGATGTATAAAATTAAAGCAAGTCAAAGTTTACAAATGAACGGTGTCAAAAGTCATAATGTAGCAAATAAAAAAGGACTGAGGGAGTATTTAATGAAATTGAATCATGCCAGATTTGATATTTTGCAAAATGCCAAGACTCATGAATAGTAGCATAATACAGTAGAATTATGTTAGCTAAACATCTATTTACTTTAGCACTAGGCAATTTGAGGAGCTAACTAGTAATTTACCCCCATATCATCTATAAAAGAAACAGCTATGAATCAAACTTGCAAACAATTCTTCTTCTAAGAGGGCAGCATTGAACCAGGCCTAGTCGATCAAACACCATCCCACTCCATTCAGAATATATCCTCAGTCAGTGCCTCAGTGGCTATAGCTTGTACTTATATGCTATAAGAGTTTAAGAGCTCAGCATCAAGACGATAGTGGCCCATAG
>SNQN01003067.1:20929-37057 GCA_008642245.1 Bassia scoparia
TTACAGCAGATCTTTGAACTTCCGCTTCGCGGGCCGTAATGGCGAATTAGCCTTCGCCAGTCCATCCACCCTCACCATGGCCTGCGAAGGAAAGTCCAAAGGGAAGTTAGATTGATGTAAAAGGAGATAAAAATCCAAATTTAAACTAAGTGTTGAAGAAATCTTTTTGACCTCCGCCAAACAGCCTTCGATTGGCTCCAGCACGAGCCTTCGTCGGTCCACGCCAAGGTGTCCGATACTCGAAGGAGCACAACTTCACCATCTTCTCTTTAACATTTTATCGCTTCTTGAAAGAGCTGGGAAAGTTTTTGCGAACTCTGAGGAACCGATCTCTCCTCTTCTCAGGTCTCATCCTTCTCCTGGTCATTTGCTAAGTCCTCCGCCACAGTAGGATGTTTTGGGCGAAGAACTTCCTTAGCCAACGTCAGGATCCTTGTCAGGCTTCGCCGTTGGAGCCCTGGAACCCTCGGAAATGGCGGAGAGACCAAGGAGGTACGATGTTATCATCGTTGATATTTTGAACTTGGAGAAGTCAATGTCTTCGATGCTTCCACGTTATTCAGGTGGGGGAGAGAAGTCTGTTCGACATCAGCCTGCTGACGACTAGCGAGCTTCGTTCGCCCATCACCTTCGATTGTCAACAAATTCTGCAAATCAGAAGGACAAGGTCAGGGTCCAATCAACTGTTTCAGATCACCACTTAAGTCAAAGGTATCTGGTTGAGCAGAGGGAGTATCATGGGAATCCTGCCTTCGCCAATAAGTGTTAGCATAAATTTAAATGCTCCCCGTCGTCAGCAGCAAGGGTAACTCCTGGTAGGGGATATCAGAAAGAGCTCTGGTGCTCGAATGAGTACCCAGCTTCAATGCGATGAAGCCTCTCCTTCTCGCACCAGAGTGAGAAACCCACTGGGTCCTCGACACAGGGAGTAGCCCGAGCTTCTCACCTCGCCTGGGTCATCCAGGAATCACCCTTACAACTCCGGCGAAGCCCCGTGTAGGGGTATCCTTCGCAGGAGTGCTTTTTGTTGCACCGTCTCGTCCTTTGATCTTCAGTATGCTGTCGAAGCTTGGAAGATCCTAAAACACAAGAAAATTAAACAATGTGTTCTATCAAACAAGAGACAAATGACCTTCGCAACTATGTCAAAAATATGGTATGTTCGCGAATCCCCCCTTGAAGGACAAAGAAGTGCGAACGTTACACCTCATGTTAACACCTTACATTATTTCGACAAATTGTTCATGAGATATGCGAAGAAGAAATCAAGCAAACACTTGAGTTACCTTCGCAGATACCCCACTAACTGAGGGGACTTGCAACGTACACTCAGTGTAATCCTGCAATTTCCCTTCGCCACATCAAAGATGCGAGAAGTTCTTAGGTTAAACACTGAGTGTACCTTCGCAGATACCCAACTTTAACTGAGGGACTTGCGAACGTACACCTCATGTATCCTGCAATTTCCCTTCGCCACATCAAAAGATGCAATGAAGTCTTAAGGTAAAACTGAAGTGTACACTCGCATGTTACCCCAACCAGCTGAGGGATTCGCAAACGTACACCTCAGTGCACACAGCTCTTCATTCGCCAAAGTATATCCAGAGGCGAACGCCATACTGCAACAGATTTATCATGTGAGTACTGAAGTGTACGTTCGCAACTATCCTTCATTTAATATGTGTAAAAGAGTAGCTGCGAACAAAATCAATACCCCATGCGTGAGTGCGCGTTCGCCAGTTCCCAAATAGCAGATCCAGTTATCGAGGAAAGGTTTGCGAAGTAAAAACCCAGTAAACACTGGAGTGTCGTTCGCAAGTCCTCAACTGAAAGTATGAAAAATTTGACTAAGTGTTAAGAAAACTTACAGCACGGTCTTTATTTTTCTCTTTAAAGGCTGCGATACCTAGCCTCCGCAGCGATGGCATCATAGTCTTTTTGTTCCACTTGCCCTTTGGATATCGGGCAATCTTGTAAGCAGCCTCTGCGAAGCAAGCAAATCGAAGGGTTAGTAATAGCGAATGCATGAATGTTCAAATATAAGAAATGCGAAGCTACCTCTCTCTTCCCTAGTGCCATCCATCAGTGAGAAGGCCATAAGGAAGTCCCTGTTCACGAAGAACTCGTAAAAAGGAAGCCAGTACTTGAAGATGATCCTTTGTTTTTTCCATGTCAAGGCATCACTGGCTTCGAGGTGAAGTTTTTATTTGCTTCTCCTCGTTCTCTGTAAGGGTTCCCAACTCGTGATCTTCACCGAATTGGGGTTCTGGTCCAAGTGCCAGGATTTTACTCTCCTTTCTCTTCGCCAGCTCGAGAGGAAGAAGAAGTCAGTCTTCCAGACATTGAACTTATTAGCTTGTCGAAGGCTGTCATGAAGCCTTCGCGGTGGCCAGCTGATACAGCCATATTGGCACTTATTATTTTTACTTAGAGTGTGCATCCTCACAAACACACGAACCGATGGGGAATTCCTCTCGCCTTACAAGTGGCGAAGTACCCCAGAATATGAACCCAAGAGTTGGGTGTCAACTGCGATAGCCTATCCCATAAGCAGCTAAAGGTGGTGGAAAAATCGCGAACCGGCACCCTCAGTCCAAGTCTACACATCTTTATATATGGCGAAGGTGCCCTCTGGTGCATCCACGATGCGGTCCCCTTCTGGAATTATAAGATCGAGGCCCTGCCCTCGAATGCCCAACATGTGCAGTAGGCTGCCTTGTTCGCAGACAACTCTGCGATCCAGCTTCTCGAACCTTGAAAGATTCGGGAGTTGGGTAGTTGCGAGGCTTCGCAGGAGTAGGATTAGTCTGAAGGTTCCCCTCGATAAAACGTCTTCATTAGAAACATCCAAGCTAAAGTGTTCGGGAATTATATCGTCAGGGTCATTATCCAAATGCGAAGTCGAAGGACCTTCGCCCGATCTTTCTTGTCTACTACTACTGCCAGGAACCAAGCAGTTTGTTTCACCCTTGGCATATTAAAATCTGCACAAGGAGAAGATTATTGGATGGGTATGTACTCAGGATGGGTTCGCAAAAATGATATTGGGGAATCGAAGACCCTGGGTCTCAACAGATCCTGGAGATGTTGGCCTGGGCTCCCCGAAGCCCCAACATCCGACTTAATAGGGCTCGATGATGAAGACGAAGCCATGTTTATTACTTTGTAAAAAAGAATGGGAAAAATAAAATTTCAAAGAAAAACTATACTTTGGTCGATGAATCGAAGACTGAGGACGAACGAAGACAAAAGTCGAAGAAGAGTCTAACAGCTTTAAATCAGCGAACCTCAACTGCGAACCGAGAAGTCTCAACTTGAGCGAAGAAGAGAGAGAAAGCTAAAGAATCTTAGAGAGAGAAGAGTAAATTCAAGAAATAAATTTTCACCAACTTTTTCCTCTCCTCCTACCCTTATTTATAGAAAAGATTAGGGTTGGTGGGTTAGGATTTCGAATTTCAAATTCGAAAATTGAGGGAAGCCCAACAAGAAGCATCAGAAGGCCCAATTAATCTGGGCTGGATAGGAATTAAATGGATGAGGTTAGGTCAGCTTTATGATTGAGCCCAAGCCAATTGTGATAGGTGCTTTGATTTTTGGAAGGTGAGCTATTCAATTAAATTGCAACATTTGTTCAACTTCCAAGGAGGAAACCAACTCAGAAATGGTTCAAATCCCGAGAAATGGAAGGCTCCTCCAAGCACTACACAACTTTCGAGTCTGGGAAATCACCAGGGTATTTGCAAAGGCAGTGCAAGGCACGAAAATCGAGAAATCCTCGTTTAAGAAAATGGACACAACAATCGAGGAAACCCTCGTGTCCAAATTTAAAAATGAGAATTGTTATCAAACCCTCCTAATACAAGCGTATTGGGAGGTTTGAGGGCAAATGATGTGGCACGTAAAGCCACGTGTCATGTTTTGTATGTCGAGAAAGTCCGACTCAGCACTGATTCTCGTGACACGTGTCAGAAGCCTAGTGGTAGATGACCCGTAAATATTCAACGGGAAACCAGTCGATCGTCGTGAAAGAAACAGATAAAGCAAGCAAAACAGGTAAACCGAAGCACGGGATGGTGACAAGTGTCACACATCCGAGCCCCAAGGGGTAAGGCAAAAGCCTATAAATACCCTTGAGAGGCATCATTTTACACACACTTTTTCATATATTTGAGAGCACAAATTCATACTAAGCAAGTATAGAACTTATCTCTCTAACTTCTCTCTACATAGCTTAGCATTTATCACTTTCCTCTTTCCTTTACTTACTTAGGCATCGGAGGGAGATAATCCGAAACGGATTATTCTCCTTCTTGCAGGTGCTAAGGCGACGCGAGGAATCTGAAGTGCCAAGCCATCCCGAGTCCACGCCAAGATCAGCTCTCTAGAAGTAGCATAGAAGGGAAGCCTCCACCCATCTCTCAACCCTGGAGCAGAGGAAATCTTGTAGCGTGCCAAGCGACAACTTGCTACAACATTATATCTTATCCAAAAAATTAAAAGATAAATTAAATAACTAAATATAAAACAATAAAAAAAACGGAAAAATAACAACTCAACTTAATAACATATCTTATCCAAAAAAACTTTTTTTAAAAATTAAATAACTAAATACAGTAAATAAAAAAAAGTAATTTATAATAAATTTTAACTTCTAGATCTAAAAAAACACATCTTATCCAAAACTAAAAAAGAAAATAGAAAAAATCTTATATTTTATATATTTTTATTCTATTTAAATTTTTATTTACATGAGATTTTTTAAAAAGTTACTTATTCTATCTTAAAAAATGTTAGTTTCAAAAACTAAAAAAATCATATTTATCTCATTTAAACAAAAAAATAAAGTAAATCCTTTACTTAAAAAACACACAAAAAATTTGACTATTCAAAAGGCTATATACGCATTGCATCCATTTAAATAAATTAAAAAACAAAGATAAAAAGAAATATCTATCAACTTAATACATCTCGATCAAAATAACAATAAAATAATATATTTTATCCAAATTTAAATAAAAAATTCAATAAATAAATAAATATAAAAACATTAAAATAAAAATATCTAACAATTTAATATTATCTGGATATATCTTATTAAAAAAATAACCGCATTTCTCAACTCTTGATATATAGTTGAATGGTTTACGAATTTGTACTTATTTTTATTACATTTTTTATTATCTTAAAATACTATATATGCATGCATACGCGTGCATTTCTTACCTTGTTAAAAATAAAAATACTTGCATAATATGATTAAAATAAATGTAATTGTATCTAAGAAATTGCTCGTAAAATATACTTCGTATGTTATATATATAAAAAATTAGTTTGGGAGGAAAAACTTATTTTAATGGAATCGTTTTAGTAATAGTTGTAAATTATAAATAGATACATTTTCTAAAATATTTAAATTCTTCGAATGCATGCCAAAATAGAGCATCTGCCAATGTAATTGATATTAGCCTTTTCCATATACAACCAAAAAATTACTCCTAATACTGCAATCCCGCTCCATAATTTGGCACTTAAATATAAATTTAGAAATTTATGATAAAATCAAWAGTAAATGCGTAAGTGATTTGCCTATATTGTAGATTTTCTACCGTATATCTAATAATAATTAATATTAGACACTTTATTTATGAAGAAATGAAAATCCAACAATTTCACCTTTTAACTATTACTTCTTAAAACGACTTCACTATTAAGGAAATTTATTTTTCAWTGATACAAATAAAACAAAATATCACCTGACTATTTACAATCCTATAGAAAATTAAATTCTTCTTGACAGTGAAGTGTTAAAATGGAAATTATCTTCMACTATCAAAACAAGGAATTGTCTTTCACTTACTTAGAAATCTTCGAATTGGCATTTAATAGTTAARAAGATAAATCACCGGTTAAGAATTTTAGGGTTTTTTAGTCGTTCTAAACCTATATTTCATACCAAAATAGTGCTAATCAGAAGCCTCTTAGACCTCATTCAAAATTACAAACATGTAATTCATAGTTAGGATAAATTTTGGTTAAAAATAAATCCCTACAATTCAAATGTTTTCTTTATCTATTTGCTAAATCCTATACAACTCTATACACAAAGTTAGCTCTTTTGAACCCTTCAAAAAAAAAAAGGTTAGCTCTTTTGAAGATGCACTTATCAGTAATTCAGCATCTTGTTTGAACACAATTGTATAGCAATGGCATTTGCAGTTAGACTTAAGAGACAAGCAAGCTCAAAACCGAGCTCGATAAGAGTAACTTAGAATAGAACCATATCCTAGATTTCAATTGGGGGGGTGACCAGCCCCAGCCCATATGTTCTTATTCAAATAATTGTATGCAACACACTACAAGTTCAGAGTTTCCCTTCTTGCAGACAAGACCTTTGAAGGGATCAGACGCGCGAGGTGGGGGAAAGACACTAGGATAACTTACCCTACACTAAACTATTCATAAAATACAGTTTCTGTCTTATTTTGTCGACAAATTACAGAGTAAATTCAACAACAATTCTAACCAGGAGTACAGCAGCAGAAGTTTTGTAWATGATGGAGGTAATTGCTCCCCGAATCTGGCAATCGCTGTAACCCCCAGAWAGATGTACAAGTAYCTTTCACTGGTGTACATAAAACACAACTATACCCTTATGTGGTGGTGGTGGTGGGGTGGGGGGGATATCATCCCCTGAATACAATACATCTTCGCTTCCGAACTTGGTGTTGCTGCTTGGGGTCTTCAGAAGGCTGCAAGAACACAACCAATGGTAATTWGCATATTTCACAGGTAAATTTAAAGGAATTTGTGGCGCCTGATGGGGGAGATCTGGTCTAGGTTTTATTGTGGTGCATGTTAAAGGCTGTAGTTACGTTAACAACGAGGAGAAAGATTATGGTAGCTGACAGAAATACAGGAAGCAGAAGAAACAAACACTGGCTTCTCCTGAAAAACAATGAGCAAAATGAAAAACACTGAGGCAGTGAGGAAGTATCGAACTGAACCTCCACATATTGGATGTATCATACCCGGCGATTTGAAGAACAAACAACACAGCATAATAGGCTGCAGGATGGTAACTATGGATTAATGTGAAGATTCCATACAATGCCATCTGAATAGGACATGGAAATGTTTATATAGTGGTTGCTGGCAGCAGTAGAATAATGCTGAAAGATAGAATAGTAACAGGGGACTTAATGTACACTTCCAAATTTTATGATTCATGTAAACAACAGTATCAGGACGAGCTAAACGAGCAGCTTAAGAAAAATAAAATGGGGTAATCAACATCTTCTGTCAGTTATCAATTTGCGCAATATTTATCGAGGGCTGAGTATGTGAGGGAGTCTATACTCTCTTGGAGCCATCGAGAATGCGCTTGCTTAGTAGATGGCTTTCCCGGGGAGCATTTTCCATCTGCAGAAGTAGATAAATGTCAGTTCATCACATTTTCATCTAAGCCGTGCAGCTTAAATATTAAAAGGGCAGAATTTTCAGTGCATATACTAGGAAACCAATTAAGAGAGACCTTCATGCATAACTACTCTAAAAGATGAAATAGCAGTTAGATATAGAAGTAAGAAAGGTAATCATTCGACATTTAGTGAGGACTTCTATACCTGAGTTTCAATAATTTGCTAGTGAATCTACACAACCAATAGCATGAATGCTTTCCAAATTGGGACACTGAAAGAAGTAACTCTCTGAATAAAGCAGAACACATCAGAAACCTTGAAATTTTACAAAAGTATCTGTTGCAAACCACAGTTCCTTCAAAACAGACCTGGATGCAGATTTCTACAGGAGGTAAGGTTTAGGTCTCTGAGCTCTGGACAGTTATAAATAAGGCCTGCAATTCGTTTAATTGTTTAAATCGAAGAAGAGCCGGATTGAGATGTCCTAAAGCCATCAGTTACAAGAAGCAGAGGACTCACATCTAAGCAAACAGCCAATAAGCTAAATTTCATCAACCGATCATGTGCTTGACTATAAGCTTTCTGTTATTATGATGCTTATATTACTTTTCTGTGGTTCATGATCATTGCTTTCATCCACAATAACATCATTCGTATCAGGATCACATATGGTCATACCACAGTCATTAGCTCAAGAAGAGGAAATTGCGCTGTGGCAAATTGTATACCACTGTTCTGGATAGAAAAAGTTAGTCACTTATATTAAAAATCAAGAGATTTTTTTATGTGACAAAACTTACCAAAATAAAATAAATCAAACCATACAAAAAACCAGGCAGGGAATGAATAGTTATTGAAGTAATATTGGGACAAAGAGCTAGCAATAACTTGTTAGCGTTCGGCGAGAACACGTTGCAAATGATTCCGATGCCACTATCAGTTGATGCTAGCACTGAATCAGCAACACTTCAAGTAGCTTCATTCATATAAATTATGTAGATTAAGAAGAGTGAAATAAAGAAATGGCAGGCATTGCCACTTATGAAGAGATTTGAAGCATTCACACCAATCAAGAGTTCTAATTTGTTAAAGCTATAAACAATTGCAGCAAGAGAAGCATCAGTGATGCCAGAACCCCAGCACTAATGGATAGGCATGTCCTCGAGTCCGACGTGGCACTCGAGCAGCAAGCAACATCACCAAAGAATACTAATTAATCTCATCGCTATTGTACACTGTAGAAAAGTGTGCAACTTACCAATGTGTGTCTTAGGCGCGTTATAGAAATGTGATGGAGCGTGAGTGTTACTCAGGATAGGGTCGTGAGATGTGTTGAGTATTGAGTAGAGCTTATATTATGGGGTGCTGGTGATAAGGAATCAGAGATCTGGGTGGGTAGTATGGCAAACCTTGCAATTGATTTGCTGGACTAGGGTGGGAGATGCAGATGATACGTGATCAGTATGGGGATACTTCGTAAGGTGATTGCGAGACATGAAAGTTTGGAACTTTGGGGCAGAATTTTCCGAGATTGTCCAGCGTCTCAGAAGCTTAGTCATATTGAGGTGGCATCACCTTGATGGTTTTGCGTGATGCAGGAAGTTCAAGTGAAGACCGTCTAAATTGGGCGCGGGTTGGAATATGCTAGCAAAGTTATAAATCCGAAGGTCTGAAGTCACAGCACAAGAGATATGATAAAAGAGCAATAATGTTAGCGGAGTATGAATGTAGCGAGGAGTGAATTCGACAGAGCGATCGTTGGTGAAGAGAAGAGGTGTAGTTAAGGTCGTAAATGGAACTTGCGTCTGTCGAGAATAGAAGAGTCAATGTGAAGAGGTGATCCAGAGTGAGCGCATAAGCGTTGAAGAAGAACTAAGTTGAAAATAATAATGGATGAGAAAGAGGTATCTAGCGTGTACTCGAGTGGGGGAATCGCGTTAAAGGCTGTTAGGAGTAGCTGGGGGGCAAATGCTGCTTAAAAGATGAACGTTGATATAGAGGACTGACCGCCTAGTCAGTCGCAAGCACAACGATCCTCAGCTCGGTTCTCTACATGCAAAGAACATTCAAGTGTCAATGCGAGGGTTGTGCTGATCATTATTATCTTCGCGGTGGGCACAGTGAATAGCTGTGTATAGTGATTTCGAAGAGGATTTCTGTTAATGACGCGTGACCACTTAAACAAATGGATAACCAAATCGCAGAGAAATCGGTAACTGTTTTGACTTGCGGCTGGATTGGTTAAGACACATGACTGATTCGCGGCCGCAGTAGTCAACTAAGGTCGGTGATATATTCGAGAATCACTACAAAGGGCAGAGTTGTTTGCAATGAGGAACGACACGAACAGTTGCTTAGGATTCATAAATTTCCTGCTTGCTCTAGAGTTTATATTCATTTATCTTTCCAMTCTGTACATATTCCCTAGATAAAGCTGTCATGATCATGTCCAAGCATCCACATCCGCCAGTCATTTAAATATACACAACAAACTTAACCATTGAAGATACATGATTCCACATTTGACAGWACTGAAGAGTAAAGAGTGGAGACTGTGATTGGAGCAAGTTTCAAGAAACAGGTATCAAGGTATTGCAAATGTTCAGACAGGGAACTTAAATTGGAGATATACCCAGTAATTCGGTTAATTGATGACTCTGTGGTAGAGATCTCCATGGACTCCAAATTCGGGCAAGAGAATGCAACGCAAGCCAGCAGTGTAGCATCCACATCACTGCAATGAATCACAAAAACTGATTAATGCAAAGTTCAACACAGAAGTTATAGAAATACAGATTGATTATGTTCTAACWGAATAACACAACAGTGCAATCTAGGACAACTCYTTTGCTATGTGTATTAGAGATTCAAAATCACAACAATGCTGCCTATGTGTAGTGGAGATTTGGCATTAAGGACGTAGTCGAGCTAAATAGAGGTTGAGCAGTGTTAAACCACCTTGTAACAGCAATGTAGGTTTTCATCTTCCCTCACATTCACTAATAACCTTCTTCATTTCAAGTCTAGTGAGAATTCYTTAACAATTCAATCATGTTCATGCCAATCTAATTATAACAGTATATTCGTCTACCTATCTTGTTTAATTTGAGGTTAGGAAAAAACAAAGATCATTAGTCATTGAATCGATGGTCGATTAAGCATAACTTCTCCATTGTAAGTGCTGTATTCCACAAATGAGAAGCCTGGCTTCTACCTCCACTACCAAGTGTACAAGGSTTAATAGAGGCACCGGAAAGTATGTTTGTATCGTTAATATTGTTCATTATTTGCAGATCATATCAAATTCCAAAACATAAATTTGAGAGCAATATATTAGCTTAGGTTTAGTCATTAACCCTAAATTAATAATCTGATGTCAGATTAGTTCTTTGATGCTCATTTTAAGACAGTCTTAGTCAAATTARAACAATCAACTCCTCCTTTCAGCTTAAAATTACTTCAATTAACACAAATTTGCCCCTTTTTACACTTATCAACATGATCTAAGACTTTCATTTGATCAAATTCATATCAAAACCTTAAAATCCCCAGATCTTATCATCCCATTCCACAAAACACGACAATATTAATCCGACCATCAAACCTCAACACCCAATCAATAAATCACCAAACAACAATCCATTGATGAAACTGAAACCCCAAAATCCAATCAAATCCTAACATTTGCTACTAATAATCACCAGTATCATCCTTAATTCACAACCACRGCTAAAAGTGAACCCAGTTCACCTTATCCTCTACTCTCAAACATCAATTAATCATCTTATCTTATTCATTTTCCAWAATCCCAGTTCATCAAAACCAACATCCAATCAAAATTATAYCATCAACCCAATTCATCCAGATCAAATTCACAAAACCCCAGATCTAAATTAAACCAAAACAAGACAACAAAAAGAGACGCAAAACAAATGAACCAGACAAACCTCTCCATACGAAGAGAGATCCTAACAAGAGAAGAACAACACTTCTTCAAGACCGACCCAACAAACCCAACCGACCCAAAGACCGGGACCCGAACCCGAATCTCATGGGTAGCCTTCCAGACCCGACCCGCAATCCCCCTCCAGCTTCTAGAAACCCCAGAAGCGAGCATCAGRGACGAAGGAGGCAACCTCCTCATCACATCCCACACACACACAGCAGGCAACCCACCGTCCACTATCTCCTCCCCATCGAAGTAATCCCGATCATCCCCACCGTCCACGTCATCGTAGGCGGTGGGGCCCGGGAGGAGCATCGGTGGGGCAGGGCCATCGGTGTCGGACGAATCGGCAACATCGTCGATGTTGTCGAACGAGAGCGCTCGCTGTGGCCTSGGAGGCGGCGGGCGTGGGGTGGATGGGGTGGCGCTGGTGGTGGGYTCGGCGGCGGCGGRGGTGGGTGGGATYTCGCACACGTGGCCGCGTTTGGGGAGGCCACATCGGCCGCAGTTGTAGGACCCACGCTTCTTGGGTCGGGCAGTTGGGAGGTCGAGGTAAGGGGTYGCTGGGGTGGTTGGGGTTGCGATGTGGTGGCGCATTCTGATTGGAGGATAGGGTAAGATAGAAGGTGCGAACTCGGGCTTGGGTTTGGGCTCGGGTTCGGGGCGAGAATTTTGGAGGTGGCGGGAGGAGAGAGAGAGAGAGAGTGAGGAGGGGTTTTTAAAGGAGTGAGGGAGGGAGCGCGGGAGGGAACGGAAACAGGGTTTTTTGGCGCCTTGGTTTTTAAAGAATTTTAAAATTTTGATGCGTTTTTCTTGTTCTTGTCAATGACGGTTTTTAGGGTTTGGGGGTTAGTTTGATTGGGGTTAGGGTTTGAGGGTAGTTTGGGGATTTCGGTGCCTTTGAGATGAGAAATGAGAATCATTTGTTTTTAAAGGGGTTGCTGTTGGATGTTACTTGTGAGAAGGTGGAATAATTATGAAATGTTTGGATTTTTTTTTTTAAAAAATGTTTGGTTTGGTTATTTATGAGTGAGACTTTTGTGGAGTAAGTTAGATTTATCAACAAGGTGGGATAGAAGATGGTCAATAATACACCCAAAAAAGAATAAAATGTGGGTTCCACCTTTAAAAATGTAAGAAAAAGGTGAAAAAAGAATATGTGGCCATTTTTATGCAAATTTTCGTGGATTACTGGTCGTCTATGTTAATCAAAAAGTTGTCTATGATAAAAAAGGTCGTCTATGTTAATTAAACTGTTGTATGTAATTTATGTATGTCAAGTGTGTGATTGACCCCTTATCCCACACTTGTGATTTCTCTCATCATCCCCGACTTTTGTGTGGAGAAAGTGATAGGTGATGGATCATGGAATTGATACAATTTTTTTACTAATTGATTAAATATTATAAAAACACCAAAACGTGGTAAGCTAGTTATAAAGCAAACAAAAAAGGACAATGATCTACAATAAGTTGGAGGGGAGCCGAGATACAATCTGAACCCCCACTCTTCTCTAGGCAATAGAGAAGCAACTTATTATTATTATTATATTTACATTTTACTGTAGAAAGATTAGGACATGATTAATAATGGAACATTTAACATTATGTCATTAAATGAAATTGGAAAGCACAACTATGATTCGGAAAAATTAGGTGCATTTGATCACAATAATAGTTTATTTTGTAACACCATGTTATGTTACTCTTTTGACGAGTAGTTGATATCTATGTTATATTATAATCAAAACTCCAATTTGGTCAATACGTTTGTGTGCGTATTTTTTTGCCCTTTAAATAAATTCTAAATTACTTAACAAAAGATAAAATGATCGTCAAATGAAGATATGAAATAGTCAATAACCACCTGATATATCTATAACAACTTAACATATACAAAAACAACAATAAAAAAGGGATTCCCACTGGTAGTGTCGAGTTTTCGCAAAATCTCAATGGTATGTTGTTTTTTTTAAACCCAATGGTAGTGTTGAAGTTTGTGTCTAATTCTCAACCATAATTATAATGAGAAATTCCGTAACTTGGTGTTAAATGTTTAACCATGGTTGACCCATTATTATCTATTTCAACCTTGTTAATATATGCATTCCACCCCACAACAATGGCAGCCGATACCACCCAGCGACTATAGTTGCTGCATGCAACCAATACCAATCCTACATCGCCATCCGCACACACGTGCTGCGATCTACCACCGGCACACCAGCAGCCATCGCACCAGCACACCTGTCACTGTCATCATTCTAAAATCACTCAAAAAGTCCCCGAAAATGCTCTCAAGAAATCACTGCCTCTTCGAACAACTCCCAAATAAAACCAATTGTTCGAAAATCTGCTCAACCATAAACCATTATTCAATCCCTAAAAATCTTCAAATTTCACAAAAATCTTCGAAAATTTCCTCCAAAAAATCTTCGAAAATTCACCCTAAAATCATCCAAAACTTGCAAAATGAATTACGAATAAATTCCCTAAAAACTCTAATAATCACTTTACGAATTCCCCAAAATCAACCCAAATCCCCCAATTTCGAACAACCCTAAATTCTAACAAAATGTTCATACAAATCTCAAAAACCCATAAAAATAAAAATCATACTTTATTTCAATACTTCTAATCAAATTTGAATGGATGAATGGTAAGAAGACTATGCATTGAACATGAGAGAATTCGTGGTGAAAGAGAAGAAGAAGCAGAATTTTTCGTTGTGAACAGTGGTGAAGGAGATGAAATGGATGATGAGATGATGGTTGATTTGAGTACGTAAGAGAGAGAAATAAAGATCAGAGGTATTGACATTGCAATTAAACAACTCATGGTTAATGCAAACTTAATTTAACGGTTGTAGTTATTTTTAACGGAATATTCCCTATTATAATCACGATTGAGAATTCAACAAACTTCACACTACATTGGGATTAAAAAAACATCAACACTACATTTAGATTTCGTGAACTATCAACACTACCAGTGGAATTTCCCTAAAAAAAATATCTTATCCAAGAATTTAAAACAGTAAAAAATGTGATGAATGACTGAAAATTCTTAAACAACTAAAACGCAAAAAATTACTTCATCCCTAAAAATTTAATTCTAAAAAACCAAAATATCGATTTATCTAGAAAAATAACCTTAGCTTTTAAAAAAAAATTTATATGACTATATTATAAAGCAAACACCAAATTGGTCGAATAATTTTTTTCTGACATTTTGCCCCAAGACACCATTAAAAAAATTTAAAAATAAAATAATTAAATAAAACAGTAATAAAATAATATATCTTCTAACAAAAAAATTGAAAACAATAGATTAAATAATCAAATATAAAAATAGTAAAATAAATGCAAATATCTAACAACATAATACATTTAGATCTAAAATAACAATAAAATAGGAATATATCTTATCTAGATAATTAAAAAATTAACTAACAAAATAAAAAATAGTAAAATAAAAAAGAAATATATATCTAACATTAATAACTTTTAGATCTAAAACAACAATAAATAATATATCTTATCAAAAAACCTGAAGAATAATAAATAAAACACATACAAAAAATATATCTTATCCAATAACAATCAAAACCATAAAATAAAAATAGAAATATTATCTTTTCGAAACAAAACCCAACAACAATAAGAAATATCAATCTAAATTACAACCGTTTAATGATGTATATATATATTTCAAATCATCAAAATGAATTCATTACATGGAGTTTTACTAAAATATTGTTATAAGAAGTCTTTTTACCTAATATTCATCTCACAACTCTTGATACATAGTGAATGATTTATGAATTGTACTATTTTTTACATTTTAATTATCTTAAAAACTATGCACGCATACGCGTGCATTTCTCACTTGTAATAATATATAAGTTTAATAACCTCATATATACATTTTGTATCAATAGAGTGATGAATGATAAGGGTTAGTATATCGACCACGAAGTTATTAATGTAACTAAGTTTTTGCCATTATGATTTTAGGAAACTAGGTTTTGTAAAACCTTTTAATAATAGGAAAATAATTATATGGAAAAAAGCAGCACTTAATAATGAAAAGGCTAATCTCAAGGGAATAATAATGATGTATGTAATCTACTTTAAAAGAGGGTTAATATTATTGCAAATGGTTGAAAATTCAATAGAAATTGTATTGTTACTGTAAACTAATGTGAGAAAGACTAAATTTTTGTTCATAGCAAATATTTTTAGAGGAAAGGTTTCAGCTCACGGCTGTCATATTCGTTTATTCATAGTAATTTTTGCTTGCTAATTACAGCAACATCACAGCTTATATATCTAGACAATAAACCCTAAGCAAGCAGATTATCCATCTGTCATCATCTAAGCCTCACTCACTACAAGACAAATAAAAGCACGTGATCCTATGAGGATCTCATGGTCAGTCGTCACTTGACTGGAAAAAATTAAAAACAATGTCATACATACATTTATTTAAATAAACAAATAAAAACTAGGTTTGGGCTAGCTTTGGGCTTCTACTGACCTTCACCTTCTATACTCCCCTCAAGCTCAGGGTGGTGAGGACTTCACTTCTAACTTGCTGAGGAAGAGTCTGTTGTCTGAATGCTTTAGCTGTTTGGGAAAATGTCAGCCAATGCTTATAGACTTGGCATAAGTAGGTTGAATGACTCCTTTTCCAATTTAGTCTTTGATGAAATGAAGATCGATGTCTATGCTTAGTTCGTCATGATACAGGTTTGCAGCTATGG
>SNQN01003067.1:37082-48994 GCA_008642245.1 Bassia scoparia
CAAAACATTACTTCATCCCTAAAAAAACTTAATTCTAAAAAACCCAAAAAAATATTCGATCTTATAAGAAAAATAACCCTTAGCTTTTTAAAAAAAATTTATATGATATATTATAAAGCAAACACCCAAATTTGGTCGAATAATTTTTTTCTGACATTTTTGCCCCAAGCACCATTAAAAAAATTTTAAAAATAAAATAATTAATATAAAAACAGTAAATAAAATAATATATCTTCTAACAAAAAAATTGAAAACATAGATTAAATAATCAAATAATAAAAATAGTATAAATAAAATGCAAATCTAACAAACATAATACATTTAGACTTAAATAATAACAATAAATAAGTTAAATATCTTATCTAGAAATAATAAAATTAACCA
The DNA here is from genome assembly GCA_008642245.1 of Bassia scoparia. Lineage (NCBI taxonomy): Eukaryota > Viridiplantae > Streptophyta > Magnoliopsida > Caryophyllales > Amaranthaceae > Bassia > Bassia scoparia. The sequence goes on from SNQN01003067.1 coordinate 37,467, forward strand.
ACAAATATAAAAATAGTAAAATAAAAAAGAAATATATATCTAACAATAATATAACTTTTAGATCTAAACAACAATAAAATAATATATCTTACAAAAAACCTGAAGAATATATAATAACAACATACAAAAAATATATCTTATCCAATCAACAAGTCAAACCATAAAATAAAAAATAGAAATATATTTATCTTCGAAACAAAACCAAACAACAATAAGAAAATATTCACATCTAAATTAACAACCGTTTAATGATGTATATATATATTTCAAATCATCAAAATGAATATTACATGGAGTGTTTACTAAAAATATTTTTATAAAGAAGTCTTCTTTACCTAATACTTCATCTCACAACTCTGATACATAGTTGAAATGATTTATGAATTTGTCAATTTTTATTACATTTTTTAATTATCTTAAAATACTATGCACGCATACGCCGTGCATTTCTCACCTTGTAATAATATAATAAGTTTAATAACCTCATATATACACTTTGTATCAATTAGAGTGATGAATGATAAGGAGTATATCGACCACGAGAGTTATTAGATGTAACTAAGTTTTTGCCATTAGATTTTAGGAAACTAGGTTTTGTAAAACCCTTTTAATATAGGAAAATAATTATATGGAAAAAAAAGCACACTTAATAATGAAAAGGCTAATCTCAAGAGGTAATAATAATGATGTATGTAATCTACTTTAAAAGAGGGTGTAATATTATTGCAAATGGTTTGAAAATTCAATAAGAAATTGTATTGTTACTGTAAACTAATGTGAGAAAGACTAAATTTTTGTATGCATAGCAAATATTTTTTAGAGGAAAGGTTTCAGCTCTACGGCTGCTTTCATTATTCGTTCATTCATGTAATATCTTGCCTTGCTAATTACACAGAACATCACAGCTTATATATCCTAGACAATAAACCTAAGCAAGCAGATTATCCATCTTCATCATCTAAGCCTCACTCACTACAAGACAAATAACAAGCACGTGATCCTATGAGATCTCATGGTACAGTCGTCACTTGACTGGAAAAAACATTAAAAACAATGTCATACATACATTTATTTAAATAAAGCAAATAAAAACTAGGTTTGGGCTAGCTTTGGCTTCTACTGATCCTTCACCCTCTATACTCCCGCTCAAGCTCAGGGTGGTGAGGACTTCACTCCTAACTTGCTGAGGAGAGTCTGTTGTTGCTGAATGCTAGCTGTTTGGTGAAAATGTCAGCCAATTGCTTATAACTTGGCATAAGTAGTTGAATGACTCCTTTTCCAATTTGTCTTTGATGAAATGAAGATCGATGTCTAAGTGCTTAGTTCGTTCATGATACAAAGGGTTGCAGCTATGGCCAGAGCAGCTTTGTTGTCAACAATGAATAGTGGTGGTGTGAGAATTTTTATCCCCAATTCTTTCAGCAAAACTCTAAGCCACATAACTTACATTTGGTCAAATCATGGCCCTGCTTCTGCTCTGCTGTAGCACTAGCAACCACAAACTGTCTCTTTGACTTCCATGATATGGATGATGAACAAGAAGAAAACAAAACCCTGATGTGGATTTCTTTGATGCACTAGCTTAAAAGGTTCTAAGCTTTTGTTTCACTGATCTTGTATGGCATTCTAGTAAACTTTGCCAGAGGACAGGTTATGCAGACATGGTCTTCTTTCCACTCAATTTTTTAAGGGTTGGAATTGTTCATTCTTCTCATGGGAACATGTCAAGTCTGATGTGCCGAAGTGCCTCTGATCACATTGGCTTTCTTCCTTCAATCTCCACATATAACTTAGTTCAGGCTGACATCACTTGGCTTGCATAATGACTGAGCATGAGACACTTGTTTGTTTTGTCAGCTTCCCTTCTAACTATTCCCTCATATTGACCCATCTGCAGGCGTTTGTTTAATCAGATTAATACAGACCATCGTGTGATATTTCCACACTCCTTCACTGTATTCCTTGTCTTTGCATATTGTATTAGACAATATCCTGCTAGGAATGTTGCCTTACAATATTAATTCTCTTCCTTACACAACTTTTGAACAAAAATCAAATTGTGCTTAAAGGATGGGACAAGCATCACATTGTTGAGAAGTAGCTTTGCCTTCCCAATTCCTTCTATTTTTGATGATTCTCCATTAGGCAAGTTGGTACATGATTTTCTCCCCGAAGTGCCTGYACCCTTGACATTAGTTAAGATGTTCTTCACATCTTTCATGTGGTGAGTGGCCCCGCTATCAATGATCCACTATGTATTCATACTTCYCACATAYTTGCAACTCACCATGCCTGAGTAGTTGTAGTCCAATTCTTCACCGGTATCATTTCCAACRTCTTTTGATAAAGATGGAATCATTTTCAAGAGATGTTCTAGCTGTTGTGCAGTGATTACATTATTGGTAGCTGCACTAGTAGATGATTCTTCTTTCACTTTCACATWTCTTCTATCAGCTTGTTTGTTTTGCTCCATCTTCCACCACTTTGGTTCCCATGTTCCTTGGACCTTCCTTTCTTGTCTCTCCCATAGCCACCTCTGTTGGCACCTTYTTTTRCTTTCCCTTTGTCTTGTTGACTAGGAAATCCATGCATTGACATATCAACAGTATTCATACTTGTGTCTTGATTTCCCACAAGACTTACACACCCATCACTTCTCTATACTATGTCCTTTCTTTCCACAATTTGTGCAATTTAATTCAGTTTTCTTGTTGTACATTGCTATTGTATTTCCTTCATCACTTGACTGCTTGAACATATCTCTCTGATTCTCTTCTTGTTGAATCAATTTGCAGGCTTCTTCAACTACATGCAATGTCTCCATGAGAAGTATTTGACTTCTTTGAGGTCCATATACCTCATCAAGTCCACTTAGAAATTGGAACATAATATGCTCTTCCTCATATTCTTGCAATGCATTTACATAAGTTGATGTCTCCCTATTAAGCTCCGAKAGTGGAGGCATGACTAAGAGCTTCCAAATCTTCATAAGAGACTCTCATATCAGTGTAATATTCTGATATACAATTCTCCCACCTTGCTTGGTGGTGTAGATATGTCTATTTATACTGTATTTARTGYCACCATTCGCCACTAGAATACTTTGCTTCAACTGTTTCCATATCTCATGAGCATTGTTCATAAACATAACAGATTTTTTGATGTTATCTGAGACATTCATTCTTGAGAATCTAGGTAATGACCGAAACATTACAATTTCTCAGGCTCTCTCTTCACCTGGATCACTTGGATCCTTGTTTACTCCCCCTGTGATGAACCTAGTTTTCTTTGCAAGAAGGCTCAGCTCCATTATGACCTATAGTTATTTGGTCTTACAAGTTTTTTAGTTTGTATTGAAGTTGGGCCATCAGAAGATGTGGTACAAAGGACTAATGTGTCATGTCCCGATAGCACTCATGATTTCAATGACCTTCAACTGAATCAGTGTATTGCTAACCAATCTACAAATCCTCAAACGAAGAAATACTACAGTCAGAAACAAAACACATGCACATAATAGAACAACGCTAAAACACAACTATAGAACACCGTAACAAAAAATCAAAACTTTGAGATTAAACTTACTGTTTTGAGCAAAAGACTTACTACTATGCCAAGAGACTTGGCTCTGAACATTAAACTTATGTGAGAAAGATTAAATTTTTGTATCATAACTATATTTTTTTGAGGAAGGATTTCAACTCTGGTTGCTTTCATTATTCATTCATTCATATAATATCTTGTCTTGCTGCTTTAGCAACATCACAACTTATATATCCTAGGACAAATAAACCTTAACAAAGAGATTTATCATCTGTCACTATCTAAGCCTCACACACTACAAAACAGACAAATAACAGCACATAATCCTATGAGGATCTCCGGTACAACCGTTACTTGACAGCAGAAAAGCATAAAAACAATGTTCATACATTTTTATAGGGATTTTCTATGAAATACCCCGAAGGTTTTGCGTTTTTCTACAATATAGCCTTGCAAAAAAATTCTTCCACAAAACCCTGAGTTTTAGTACCTTTCTACGTGATAACCAAATGTTTATAAATCTTTAATAAAACTTACACTTTAATTGGCGTGGGAGAAGATGAGTGGGTCGGGGTGGTGGTAGGAGGATGGTACTGCTTTTACTTAAATTTTTAAACTATACTTAACCATATGTTTTGTTAATTTAACCAAGTAAGTTTATATTGTAGAAAGTTATCAAACTGAGGGATATATCGTGGACGATTTTTTTTGTAGGGGTATAACGTCGTAAGACCTCAAGGGCTAATTTCATCGAAAATCCCTTATTTAATTAAAGCAAATAAACTAGTTTGGGCTAAGCTTTGGGCTACTACTGATCCTTCATCATTCTATACTCTCCCTCATTGTCGATCCACGTTGGGTTAAGGTTCATTGAACCCGAATATTTGGGAAAATAGTTAAATGGAATTAAAGAAAACAACTAGCAGCAGTTATCTATACTCAATTGGTATTTTCCTTGATCGGGTTCACCCTTTTTAGAACTTCCGTGTTTTAGTATTTGCAATTCTTTTTTTTAAACTTTTTTCCCTAAAGTCTTTAGCATTTCAAATCTCTAGCGCATCCTTCGTAATATGTATTTTTTTTATTAATTATTGTCTTGTTGAATTGAATAATTATTACAGGTATGTATTCCGTAATTGAATTGTTAAGCATACTTGTTTTTTTTTAATGTTATATTGCGTTTGTAATTGTATATTTAAAAAGTGTGTATTTATTGTTTACTTGTTAAATGTAATTTATAAACTTGTGTATTTGCCGTTTTTTTTTTAAATTTCAAAATGCCCGTTGTAATTTGAATTTAACTCTATTTTATAAAAAATTCGAACCCACTGTTTAAATTCCTAGATACGCCACTGCTCCCCTCGAGCTAAGGGTGGGCGATAGTGAGGACTTCACTCCTAGCTTGCTAAGAAGAGTTTGTTGTTGCTGAATGCTTAGCTGTTTGGTGAAAATGTCAGCCAATTGCTTATAGACTTGACATAAGTAGTTGAATGATTTCCTTTTTCAGTATCTCTGATGAAATGAAGATCGATGTCCAAGTGCTTAGTTGTTCATGTACATAAGGTTCGCAGCTTATGGCTGAGAGCAGCTTTGTTGTCCAAATGATATAGTGGTGGTGATGAGATTTTTGATCCCAATTCTTCAACAAACCTCTAAGCCACATAATTACACTTCAACATTATATATGGTCAAAGCCATGGCCCTTGCTACTGCCTTTTTGTAGACAGCAACACAAGCTTCTCTTTGACTTCCATGAGATGGATGAAGAACCAAGATAAGAAAATGTGTAATTGGATCTGACTATTTCCATAAAAAAATTTTAAAATTATACAATACAAATAATGTAGATAAATGCAATGTTCATCGATCCAACCAAATAAATATAAGAGGATACGTCCCCTAATCTCTAGATAAAATCATAAAATTAATGAAATTTATTCAATCGTGAAGCTGTGATCGAGGATCAAACCTTATTAGTCAACCAAATGTTGCTTATTGAATTCTACATTTTGATTAACACCTAAAATACTACAATTGATTTGCAATTCTAAAGATAAGAAAATGTTGCATTGATTTATTATTTCCACAAATTAAAAAAGAAAATACAGAAATAATATACTGTAGGGTAACATAATGTTAAATGAAATGAATCAGTAATCAATTGCGCCAACTAAAACATAATCTTTTTGTGGTATCTTTTCACCGTTCGTTTATCTTTATTATACTATATTGGTGCCACATATCTTTCGTGGTATCTTTTCACACGTTCGTTTATCTTTATGTACTAGTATTTGGTCACGCGATGCGTGTTTGCATTATTTTTTAAAAAAGTTTTTACGATATGGGGGAAATTAATATTTATAAGCACAGTTTGTAACTACTATGAATTATTTTAATACACATAGTACATAAGCACGCGATACGTGCGGTCAGTTTTAAAATTAGAAAAAAAATAATATAATTAAAAAAATCATGTAATTGGGTATAGTTTCAAATACAATATTTAATTAGAAAAAAATAAGTAATTGATATAGTTTCAAATTAACAATGGCGTGAGTTATTATCTCAATTTTCCGATGCAATTTTTTTCCTTCAATCTCCGACAAGAGAGATTAAATGATTATTTACATTGACATACAAATAGTATTATTGAAATCATAATAAATTAATAATATTTAATTCAATATGATTTCAAAATAATTTGCAATGATTAACTAATTAATGTGAATACATTAGTATATTAATTAATGAATTTATATATTTTGAATTACTAATTAATTAAATTTTCAAAATAATTTGCAATTTAAGTGATTCAATGAAATAAATTATCAATGTAATTGATGTATTTTTATTTGAATGTATTTACACCAATTAATTAACTTTTTTTTATTTAGTATGAAAAGTACAAAAATAAAGAGAATTTATATTTTTATTAAGGGCAATTAAGTCTTTTACATCATTAAGGTGTTTATGTCTTTTAATAGGGGGACACCATTGCTCCCCCTTGGCTTATTAATAGAGATAAGCAAGGAGCAATAGTGTCCCCCTGGAAATTACTAACCAACCCTCAAAAGCCTGATAATACACAGATACACCTAAATTAATCAAATCCATTCAAATCTTAAAGTCAAATTTGTCAAAACCATATAAATTAAACCACACAAATTTCAAATTTCAAAAATTGCTCATAAAAATTAAATTTAGTATTAAAAATTAAATCACTCCATTCAAAGGCCTTAATTCAAAAAATGCCCAAAAAAAATTTATTAGGATAACAGGAGCTACATAAATAGCAATAATTAAGTGAGGAAAAAAATAATAAAATGGACTATTCTTCTTTATTATAGGAAGCATAATATCTCACAAACTATAAATAGTCAAAAATTAATTGTTGTCTCCAATTTTCATTTGTGGTTTTCATTTTCCGAAATAATTTTTGAAGATTCGTGTTTTTCATTTTTTAGCATCGCACTATTCCAATCACTCAACCGTGGTACACATTTTATTGATTACACAAAGCTTTATCAATTCAACGTGTCTTGCAAATTTAAACACTTGGACAAAATTAAATATCAATAATTTAATCTGAAATTATAGTGGAGAACAAAAAAATTAGAAATACATAAATAGAGTTAATGTTAAAAAATGCATTCTAGTTACCACTTAAATTAGAAATTAACATGGGAGAGAAAATAGGGGTATATTGCAACATCACGTCAAATTGTAAATTAAAAATAATTAATAAAATTCTTACTCAGTAGGAATTGGATCTGAGCTAATGTTTACTGAAATGGAGATTTAATTTAAGTTTTAAAAATTAATTTTAGAAAAAAAATATTATAGAAAAAGGGTGAATGATTTTTTGATTTAGAGGGGAAAAAAATAATCTACCTAAAATACATATAATTAATAATCGAAAAAAATTTTCGATCTAAAGATCATTTAAGGGAAAAAATTCTGCAAATTTGAAAATATGATTAGGAAGAGAAAAAACTACTAATACAAAAAAAATTAAAAAAAAGCTTGATTTTATACTAAGGGAAAAATCCAATTTGTCATCTTATAATAATATGAAATTAGAAGTTGTCGACAAAAACAATTCAGATTCGGAAATGATCAATTTTTTAAAAAAAATGCACATCACAAAAATTAATTTTTTAATTAAAAAAAAATTTACAGATAATCAATCCAAAAATATAATTAAGGGGGAAAAATTAAAACTACAAAGAAAACGTAAGTAAGATAATTATCATAGTTAGATTAGAAACTATCTAAACATATCTTTTTAAAATGATTTCTGAAAAAATATAACAAAATTTTTTAAAAAAAGATAGAAATTCTAAGGGTTTAATTCAGATCTAAGCTTAAAAAAAAAATGTATATTTGTTGTTATAAATAGTAAAAATATTGTGCTTTCAATTTCTTTATAATGTACGTTTTATCGTACAGTTTTGATCTAGTTTTGCTAAGTTAAAGAGTTAGTTTCCATAGTACATTATTGTAATTGTTTACGTTTTCCACAATGTGTTGGCAAGTTGATTACTCAAGAATATTTGAAATCAACATTTTTTTTTCTTCTATTCTTCAATTTTATTTTCAAATTTCTATTTTTTTTTAAACGAATAATTTGAAATTGGCAATTTCAATATTTTTACAGGAAGAAAAAAAGATTTTCATTAATATGAAATAGTCAAAAAAGACAAAATACAATCAATAAAGAAAAAAAAAAATAACAAAAATATAAAACACCTTAGAACTAGTACGACTGTTAGCTGTACAAATGAGTTGACGAGAACAGTTATTACAGGCTGGAATATTACGACAAAGGGCCTGAGCGAATCAGGAAAAATCTTGGCGATGGTATGTAAAGTCAAGTCTAAGACGCGAGATTTAAGCAACATCGTGAGTTCGCTCCTGGATTCGGCAAACTACCTGGATACGTAGTTTGTTTGGAGATCCATCCTTTGAATTTTCTAAAATTTCTTTAATTTCCAAGATTGTGAAAAACATACAATCTCCATTATTCAACCAACGAAAAACATTTAAATCCTAAAATATCTAATCTTTCCATAAGGGAAAACTTCAAACTCTCACAAAAGGTGTAAGAGAACAAAATCAAATTGGGGAAAATTCTCATATAAAGATAGAATGGCAAGGATTATATTCGTTAAAATAAGCAAAAATAAAGCATAGAGAGAAAAATTGGGGCTATACTACCACCATCAAAGAGATATATACAGCCCCTACGACTAAAGAATATTTAAGGTTTGGAGAGGATTTTTTGAAGTGGAAAGAAAATTGGGACTTACCACCATTATTTTTTTTGGACATTAAATCAAGTTAAGTGGAATGTAAAAAAAATATTTTGATGAAATGGAATGATTTTGTTCAATTCGATAATCTCTATTATATAAGAGAAGGAGGGGAGGAATGTGTGTCCCCCCTCTCAAAGTACCATATTACCCTATGAAGGGTAATAAGTATACTGCATAAATTTTTCTCAAAACAAAAACGAAGATTTAGTAGAAAACTTACTATGCTAGAGAGTATTGGTCATGATCTGAATTCTCCTATTTATCTCTTATATATAAGGAAAGTTACATTTACCCTTGATTCAATAAATATTAAAAATGAGATTATTTCTTAAAAAGAAAAATCGAAAACAGAGTAGAGACACACACCAGATGATTATAAATCGATGCAAATTCAAGACACGTGAATTAAACAAAAGAGCCATTATTTTTTTCAATCAACCATAAATTAATGCCATAATAGAATGCAACCAGATAGCCTTTCAACAAATATCATGATATCAATATTTCTATATGGAATCTCAGACTACTAATTATATATTCTAGTAACAATTGTACACCTATATGTAACTTGTAATTATATATGTAACGAATTTGGACACTTAATTACGTATTATTATATTGGATTTAAACGACAATGTAGAGTATGGCTACTAATGATTATGTTAAAGTAATACTTTTGGTGACTCCATTATACTTCGATTACTCCTTCCCGTAACGAAATAAATTCAACATTGCCTTTAGGTGTAACAAAAATTGCACAATTGTTTGTAAACTTTTCTATTTTGGTTCATATGAATAACTAATTAATATAGTGTTCCTAATGCTTACACAATTAATATTTACATGTCTTCTTATATATCGCCTCTTCAAGACTTTTGAGGACACCATTTTTTTCTAATATTTTACGCATTAGCTTATGGATCGCGAGAGTCTTTAAGCAAAAAGGTAAACTGTTTGAATTATTAAGTACGTACGAAGGAGAGTATGTACTATCATCTTCATCACACACACACACACACACACAATTTATAACGAGCACTATTAAATAAAAATTCAAGGAAAAAACATTAAGTACTAAGTGCATAACTCCTAAGAGGTAGAAGCATTCAAACAATAAGATGTAACAGATTGATTACGATGTATATAAGCGACCATAGCGTGCCAATATACTTAGTCTCTATTATAAAGGGAATGGAGGAAGAGGTTACCCCCTCTAAAGTCTTTTATACCCTCTAGTTAACTTTGAAAAAAGAATCATTGTGTCAAATTACCTTTTTACTTATTATGTGATAAATGAAATTGCTTATATGTAAACTATTTAGTGAAAAGCTAAGCTTTAAACATGATAAGAATTAATGTTTTATTTGATTTCAAGTCATATTTAAAAAAACAGTTCATTCAATAAATGTTTGCTAATTAGTATGAAAATAAATTCTTATTTTGATCCATATTTTTAATTATTTTAATGAGAATACATTTCATAAGCGTTGAAGCACGCGCGTGAAAGTAAAACTACTTTTAATTATACTGACTTATTGGTTGTAGAAACTTTCTTTTATTAATTTTGGTTAATAATTGTATATTGAGTTGATTAAACATTATTTTGTAATTGATTATGTTATACTAGGAACTTTTTATGTAATTGATTTGTTAACTTAGCAATTTTTCAAATTTACATTGAATGGATGTATGCTAGTGTATTTTGGTCAATTTTTAAAGGGTCTTTTGTAATCTCAAGGAGGGATACCATTGCTCCCCTGATCTTATATGTAACTAGATATTGCACGCAATGCGTGCGTCAATTAATGCCACAATTAATTTTAAATTTCATAAAATATAATTATTAAGGTTAAATTTATTAATCGATCATCATAAAATCAATCATGCATTATCGTATGTTCGCATAATACAAATAAGCAAGAAAGTAAATGGCTTTTAGCGTTAAATTTAATTTTATGAGAGGCATTAGATTAAACAAACAATTGTATTTTTTCTAATGATCAATTATTTTGTACATTATAATTGTCAATCTATATTTTCAATAAATTCTAATTAATATGATTGTGCATATTTGATATATTGCTGCCATTATATTAAGTAACCAATTTTTTTTTTCAATATACAAATTTTCTTTGTCATTTATTAACTTGGCATGTTTTTAATTTTCTTAATATGATATATTTTGAATTAGTGAGGAGTATAATGAGTAATGTAAAATTTTTGGCTAGGGTAAAATGTATATTCCAAGGGGGACACCGTAGGCTCTTTTATATGAAGAGAGTAGAACTGCGTACTCTACCCATCACGCAAAGACTTTATATCTGTGAGGGACAATTACGTGTACAGAGCCTTACATCAATAGCTACTGTGTTTGTAGTTATAGGAAAGCTGTATATTTATACATAAGAAAGTATAGATGTTATCAATCATACACTAAGATTTATCAAATACCAAATATGTATTATATACGTGAAAGCACTTATAAAGTATATAGTAGTGTTAGTTATTCACTTATTGATTCGATTTGATCATTATGGAGATTGAATTGGTGAACCAATGTTGAATTTGAATATTAATGCAAATTAATTTTAGTTATTGAGAAATTAATGAGGTTGTTTAATTAATGTTAAAAATTTGCATGTGTTTTAATATGGTGTTGACTTTTACTAC
>SNQN01003067.1:49019-65427 GCA_008642245.1 Bassia scoparia
GCTGTGTTGCATACACCTTGGCAATACCCGCAAACTACTTTAAATTAAGTAACCACCAGCAACAAGATGAATACCCAGCCTCACATTTCGAACCCCTCCAACCAGAACACCCCAACTATAGGTCTGGGCCGTGCTAGCTTAAAAAATGAACACAAAGTATTTTAGAAGCGTTTGGAATATACTCTTAACCGAAACACATACATAGAAAAAAAATTCTAGGGATAAGAAAAATAAATAATTACATCTTAATATATTTAAATGACGGCAATATCTAAAATTATAGTGCAATCTTAAACATTTAGGCTAAAATAGTTAATAATTAGTATTAGTTATAAAAAATTAATTACAAGTAATAATTATGGGCTTGACTGCTCATGTATACATATTTGTGGGAAAAATTTTTAGTTATTCTGTTTAGCATCGTGACTCAACCTTTGGTTGTTTTTTCTATTGTGGTGGAAAAATCCTAAATTTCTAACTCTATTCACAACTGTGACCTCTCGATATTTTGCGAATTACACACCCATGACTCGAGGTTTTATTATTTAAATGCTTTGTGACCATGACCCCAACTTAATACATATTCCTAACCACCTAAACCCACTTTCCCAAACCACCCACCACCACCCTCTCTCTCTCCTCTTCGCTTACCTCCCCCAACTGCAAAGCAACCACCTCCATCCCCACCACCTTTTTTCCAGCTGTCCCCAAACCACTCTGCACAGCACAAAACAACCCCCACCGCAACCCATCCTCTCTTACCATCAACGTCCACTCTCTCCTCTCAGCCTGATAGGTTGGTCACCAAGTGCGCGTCTAAATGTAACCTATCAAACCATCAATTACCATATTAAGGAGTAACGTGCAGCTCCAGATTGGTTAACAGGATCGTATCCCACATGCCACCAGTGAAACAACACACCCTTACTACCACTGCTATATTAATTGAAATAAACAGATCCATAAACTAACAATTGGAGAAAAAGTTCGAGTTTGTGCCGTGTTTATGCATTAACTAAGACTAATGACTATGATAGATAATTACGCCCCAGGAAAGAATACCACGGATTAAACCTATAATTTAAGAATCTTAGAGCTCATGGTCACTGGTATATAGCGTAGCATTGACAGCAAATTGGCATCAAACTAATTTATCAATGCCCATGCATAATCAAATCCATGATCAAAGCTCTCTCGAAACATCATCAACCTCTGCATAGAATATTACTCCTAACGTAGTCTCTCGACCTAGGAAAGTCTCTTTTTTACCTGTTGATGTTGATCTTGTTCTAGTCTCAACGCCGTGGATCTTAGGCTTTAAGTTCCGTAAATTACACGTGCGAAAGGTCTAATCAAGAATTTACTTAAGAAATTAGTCAGGGCCTACGAAAACTTGATTAACATGGATAAACTCTAATAGGGAATTTGATAAAAGTCAGCCTGTGGAATTTGAATGCAAACCAATTATAACTTAATTCAATCATATTTGCCTACAGGCCCCAATCCCTCTAGAAATTAGAGGACTACTCGGCTCATAATTAAATTAACATAATGATTGCATTGGAAACATATAGACAAAGTGCATATATTAGCCATATATAGAACAATTAAAACGCACTAGTAACAAAACCCTCAACAATAAATAACAATTAATCACAAGCTGCATTACCTAGCTAAGCCATTTGCGATCAACAATTGAAAGCCAAATAAAGAAACGAATTAAAGATAGATTAATTACCAAAGACTGATATCGCAATTGTCATGACATGATTGACATGAATTTTGGTGCCTTCCAAAGCCAACACTAGGTTCACAAACGGGTATTGAGTTACTCTCTGTATTTTGATAAAAACCTAATGATAGAGATCAAGAAGTGGTGCAAATTAGGATTTCTCCTCTTATATCACTCTTTCTTTTCTCAAAATTAAATGAGATCTGCACAACAAGACTATTCCTATCCCGTCAATAAATCAGTCCTAAAAAGGAGAATAATTCCATCGGACCCCAAAACACGACCACATGAACGATCGGTTTTAAGTCAAACCGATCGGTTGAGGCTGTTCATACGCTCACTGTCTCCACGGCACTCCGCCTTGGTGGCTATTCTTTACCGGAAGCCATATCTCCGATGCTTCTGGTACTGTCCAATATTAGCATTTGAAGGCTTCTATCCAAAATGCGAAGCTCTCGGATAAGTCTAGTCTTCCCAAATGTGCAACCGTGTAGAAAATCTCCACTTAATTGCCAAGATCTCTACAGAAATCGTTGACTTCTGAATCCAGACCAAAAGAGTGCAGCATAATGTCCAATAGCGTCCAGACTCCTTGCTTTCCATCGCATATATCCTCTCATTAAGTCATTTGTGTTCTAAAAATCTTTAATTCCAAGCCCAAACTCTCGAAAATCAGTCAACAGCACCTTAGAAGTATCCCTGAGAACTCTTATCCTCAACTACACGAAGATACTAGCAACGTACCATCTTCTCCCACTATCTATTCAGTCATCAAATACTCCCAAAGACCAATAAAAGCAAAACCTCTAATTAGGGGTCTATAATACTCTCATAAAATGACATACACTGGAGTCCAATCAATAGAGGAGCAATGCAAAACCACACCAATTATTTCAAAATAAGTCATCCTCACACTCAAAACTACATCCCCCAAGTTCAAAAAATTTCATTGCTTCTTGTCACCACAAATCAATTCACTGCTAACTCTAGATAATCCATCTATTCTACTCCTCCAAAGCAAAAAACAGGTTATCTCAACCCATTCAAACAAGAAACATTCACCCTAAAAATCGATCTCACTTAAAACCTTTATTGACCTCAGTCTACCAATGAATTACGAATTGAAAAATTCCCGCATAAACCAAAGACGTATTCCAATAAGTAATACCTTTCCAATCGCTGATATCAAAAACTCTACCTCTGACCAATCAAATCATCAAAACACCCAAAACTCCATCTCCAAGTCAAGAACAATACGGAAAGAACAAACACGGACTGAAAGTTCTAAAAACAAAATTGTTCATCCACATCTCAAATACCCATAACTATTAATAAAAAATCATACCTTCTCATTTTTTTTCCACACTACTTATAATACTCAAATATAGTAGTGCGCTTCTGTACTCTTTTGTGTTGGTAGTGGCTTTAAAATGAACCCCATTCGATCATCCACTCCCCCACATATGATAAAATGCTATGATGCAATGCGATGAATCGATGGTTTATGAGTAGCCTAAAATACTGAAAGAGAGCACCCTCTAGCCATACTCACCAACACTCATGTGTTTTGAAACGGGTTATATCAATAGCACTAACTCTACGCAATCGTCACTCGAATTGTAGCTTATGCACAAGAATCAAGAGAGGCTCACATTCGTAGTGCTGTGAAGGAGCAAAAGAAGGAGCAGAATATTTGTTGGAAGCAGTGGGTTGAACGGGGATGAATGGATGATGAACGTACTCAATCTTTACATGAGACTCCAGTTGGAACACGTGTTTATCGATTGAAGTGGGACTTTTAGTAAGCATGTATGTACAGTATGAGGGGAGGCTAAGAGATTAATAGAATGGACATCAGCAGTGTCGCATTAAAGTGTGTATTGTGCCGAATTATGCTGCAGCTAAATAATCTAGAACCTTTAAGATGGAGCAGTTGTACTAGAATTCAAACAAATAAACTTATAGACCCAATTTGAACGGTTGATAGTTATTTTTTATTAACGGCTAATGAATTCAAGCTCCAAACTAAACTCCATCTCAAGAAACCTCATAAACCGACCCCCCGAAATACTGCCAACACACCATGAGTATACACCATCATTTTCGAAGACAACTATCAACGATGACTGACGCATTCTATCTAAGGCACTACCATTGGGATTAATTAAATAATAGCACAACTAAGAACTTACTTACTACCATATTTAGATCTTGGTCGTTGAAATTTTGGCAGATTTTTCTTATTCTTTTTTTCTTCTCTTTTTTTTTATTTAAACTAAAATAATTACAAACTTTTGACTCCATACCTGGCACGTTTGGGTAGACATTATTCCGCTAAAAAAGATATCGTGATGACCTAATCCTCAAGCTAACAGAAATTATATATTATAAAAGCGAACACTAAGTTCATCTCACACAAATAAATCAAACCAATTAATAAGACCATCATTGATAGACACCCACATATATACACAAACCTGTATATTGACTGATCCAATATAGCTCTCTCTAACAAAGCATAAAAAAACTCTGGGTTCTCATAAAGAACAATAAGCTCATAACCTAGAAGTTAGTAATGTCGTTTAAATTCTAAAAAAACACCAAAAAAATATCGATCTTATCTAAGAAAAAATAAACCTTAGCTTTTAAAAAAAATTTATATGACATATTATTAAGCAAACACCCAAATTTGTCGAATTTTTTTCTGCACATTTTTGCCCCAAGACACCATTAAAAAATTTAAAAATAAATAAATTAAATATAAAAACAGTAAATAAAATAATATATCTTTAACAAAAAAAATTGAAACAATAGATTAAATAATCAAATATAAAAATAGTAAAATAAAATGCAATATCTAACAAATAATACATTTTAGACCTAAAAATAACAATAAATAGGAATATATCTTATCTAGATAAAATTAAAATTAACTAACTAAATATAAAAAATAGTAAATAAAAAAGAAAAATATATATCTAACAAATTATTAACTTTAGATCTAAAACAACAATAAAAATAATATATTCTTATCAAAAAAAACCTGAAGATAATAAATAAAAACAACATACAAAAAATATATCTTATCCAATTCAACAAGTCAAAACCATAAAATAAAAATAGAAATATTATCTTTTCGAAAACAAAAACCAAACAACAATAAGGAAAATATCACATCTAAATTAACAACCGTTTGTTTAATGATGTATATATATATTTCAAATTCATCAAAATGAATCATTACATGGAGTGTTTACTAAAAATATTGTTTATAAAGAAGTCTTCTTACCTAATACTTCATCTCACAACTCTGATACATAGTTGAATGATTTATGAATTTTACATATTTTTATACATTTTATTACTTATCTTTAAAATTACTACTGCACGCACTATGCACGCATACGCGTGCATTTCTCACCTTGTAATAATATAATAAGTTTAATAACCTCATATATACACTTTGTATCAATAGAGTGATGAATGATAAGGGTTAGTATATCGACCACGAGAGTTATTAGATGTAACTAAGTTTTTGCCATTATGATTTTAGGAAACTAGGTTTTGTAAAACCCTTTTAATAATAGGAAAATAATTATATGGAAAAAAAGCAGCACTTAATAATGAAAAAGGCTAATCTCAAGGGTAATAATAATGATGTATGTAATCTACTTTAAAAGAGGGTGTAATATTATTGCAAATGGTTTGAAAATTCAATAAGAAATTGTATTGTTACTGTAAACTAATGTGAGAAAGACTAAATTTTTGTTATGCATAGCAAATATTTTTTAGAGGAAAGGTTTCAGCTCACGGCTGCTTTCATTATRCGTTCATTCATGTAATATCTTGCCTTGRTAATTACAGCAACATCACAGCTTATATATCCTAGGACAATAAACCCTAAGCAAAGCAGATTTATCCATCTGTCATCATCTAAGCCTCACTCACTACAAGACAAAATAACAAGCACGTGATCCTATGAGGATCTCARGGTACAGTCGTCACTTGAKTGGAAAAAAACATTAAAAACAATGTTCATACATACATTTATTTAAATAAAGCAAATAAAAACTAGGTTTGGGCTAAGCTTTGGGCTTCTACTGATCCTTCACCCTTCTATACTCCCCCTCAAGCTCAGGGTGGTGAGGACTTCACTCCTAACTTGCTGAGAAAGAGCGAATCACAAAGAAGGTCTTCTTGTTGTTCGCTGATATGCTAGCTGTTTGGTGAAAATGTCAGCCAATTGCTTATAGACTTGGCATAAGTAGGTTGAATGACCTCCTTCCTTCTCACCAAATTTGACTCTTTGAATGAAATGAAGATCGAATTGTCTAAGTGCTTAGTTCTTCATGATACAAAGGGTTGCAAGCTATGGCCAGAGCAGCTTTGTTGTCAACAATGAATAGTGGTGGTGTGAGAATTTATCCCCAATTCCTTTCAGCAAAACCTAAAGCCACAAATACATTGGTCAAATTCATGGCCCTTGCTTCAGCTCTGCTGAAACACGTAATTAGAATCAAACCACAAACTGTCTCTTTGAACTTACCAGTGATATGACGCAGTATGAAGCAAGAAGAAAAACAAAACCCTGATGTGGTATTCTTGATGCACTAGCTTAAAAGGTCTAACCGCTTTGTTCACTGCAATCTTGTATAGGCATTCTAGTAAACTTTGCCAGAGGACAGGTTAATGCAGAACATGGTCTTCTTTCCATCAATTTTTAAGGCGTTGGGAATTTGTTCATTCTTCTCATGAACATGTCCCAAGTTCTGCATGTGCCGAAGTGCCTCTGATCCACATTGGCTTTTCTTCCTTCCAATCTCACATTAATAACTAGTTCAGGCTGACATCACTTGGCTTGCATAATGACTGAGCGCATTGAGACACTTGTTTGTTTTGTCAGCTTCCTCTTTATACGTAATTCACCTGACCATATGCAGGCTGTCTCAATAACATACAGGCGCATTTGTGATTAATTCCAACTTAATCACGACCTGTGATTGTATTAATTTCCACACTGCCTGAATGTGCCTGTACAATATCTATGTCTTGCTTAAGACATACCCTGAAAGTGTACATTAATCTCCTACCACAACTTCTTGAACAAAAACAAATGTGCATTTAAAGATGCGGACAAGTCATCACATGTTAGAAGTAGCTTTGCCTCCCAATTCCTTCTATTTGATGAGTCTCCATATAGGCAAGTGGTACAGTAGTTTCTCCCCGAACTGAAGTGCCTGGACCTTGACATTAGTAAGATGTCTTCACCATCTTTCATGTGTGACGTGGCCCCGCTATCAATGATCCACTATGTTATGCATCTTCACACTAGTTTGCAATCTCACCATGCCTGAGTAGTTGAAGCTCCAATTCCTCACCCGGTTATCCATCTCACAACCTCTTGTGATTAAGCAATGGAACGATTTTCAAGAGAGTTTCAAGCTGTTGTGCAGTGATTACATTATTGGTAGCTGCACTAGTAGAATGATTCTTCTTCACTTTCACATTATCGTTGCTATCAGCTTGTTTTTTTGCTGCCATCTAGTTTCCACCACTTGGCCCATGTTCCTTGAACCTTCCTTTCTTGTTCTGCCCCATAGCCACCTCTGTTGGCACCTGTATTTTCTTATCCTTTGTCTCCTAGTTGACTTAGGAAAATCCACTGCTTGACATATCAACATAGTCATACTTGTGGTCTTGATTTCCACAAGACTTACACACCCATCACTTCTCTATTTACAGTCCTTGTCTTCCCACAACCATTTTGTGCAATTAATGTCGTTTACTTGTATGTACAGCATTGATTCTTAAACCACTTGACCTCCCGCACGTGCACAGCTCTCCAGACACGCGCCATTGAACATATCTCTCTGATTCTCTCTTGTTTGAATCAATTTGCAGGCTTCTTTCAACTACATGCATATGTCTCCATGAGAATATTTGACTTCTTGAGGTCCATATACCTCATCCAATCCACTAGAAATTGGAAACATAATATGCTCCTTCCTCATATTCCTGCAATGCATTTACATAAGTTGATGTCTCCCATAGCGTCCGACCAGAATGCGGGAGGCATTGACTAAGAGCTCGCAAATGTTGCGATAAGATGAGCTGCTCATATCAGTGAATATTTTGATATACAGGATTGCGCGCTGCACCTTGGGTGCGTGTAGATATCATTATACTGTATTACTGACACCCATTCGCCACTAGAATACTTGCTTCAACTGGTTCATATCTCATGGACATGTCATAAAACATAACAGATTTTTTTGTGTATCTGAGACTTGCTTGAGAGGGGCAGGGGGGGGGGTGGGATACTACCACCGGAGAGACCAACCATTACAAGTTCTCAGCTCTCTCTCACTGACAACTTGGATCCTTACTTTTACTCCCCTGTGTGAACCTAGTCTTTGCAAGAAGGCCTACAGCTACCATTATGACCTATTAGTTATTGGTCTTACAAGTTTTGTTAGTTTGTATTGGAAGTTGGGCCATCAGAAGATGGTTTATGGTTACCAAAAGGACAATGTGTCAATCGTCCCGATAGCAATCATGATTTCAATGACTTCAACTGAATCAAATGTATTGCTAACCAATACCTACAAATCCTCACAAAGAAAGAAAAAATACCACAGTCAGAAAACAACAAACACATGCAACATAATATAGAACAACGCTTACAAAACACAACTATAGGAACAAACCGTAACAAAAAAATCAAAACTTTGAGATTAAAACTTACTGTTTTGGAAGCAAACTGAGGCTACTTACTAATGCAAGGAGGACTTTGGCTCTTTGAAACCAGTTAAACTTATCTGTCGAGACAAGATTCTTAAAGTGCTTTTGTTATCATAACTAATATTTTTTTTGAGGAAAGGTTTCAACTTTCAACTGATGGTTCTTTCATTAATATCCATTCTTCATATAATAATCTTGTCTTGCTGCCGTAAGCAACATCACCAACTTGTATATATTCCCAATTCAGGACAACTAAACCTTAAGCAAAGAAGATTTCTTTAATCATTCTGTCTCATCTAAGCCTCACACACACAAGACAAAAATTAACAAGCACAGAATCCTATGAGGATCTCACGGTACAACCCAGTTAACTTGACAGCCAGAAAAAGCCCATAAAAAAACCAATGTTCAACATTTTTATTTAAGGGATTTTCTATAAATACCCCCGAAGTTGCGTGGTTTTCTACCAATATAGACCTTTTGCAAAAAAATTCTTCCACATAAACCCGATGAGTTTTAGTACCCTTTCTACGTGATAACCAAATGTTTATAAATCTTATAAAAACTAACCTTTTAATGCGTGGGAGGAAAGATGGAAAAGTCTGGGCGGGCGTGATGGAGGAGAGAGTGGGTACCTGCTTTTATTAAAATTTTTTTTAAACTATACTTAAACCAATTGTTTGTTAAATCTTAACCAAGTAAGTTTATATTGTTAGAATTATCAAACCTGAGGGATATATCGTGGACGATTTTTTTTTAGGGGTTATAACGCTCGTAAGACCTCAAGGGTATTTCATCGAAAATCCCTTATTTAATTAAAGCAGAATAAAACTAGTTTTGGGCTAAGCTTTTGGGCTTCACTACTGATCCTTCATCCATTCTATACTCTCCCTTCATTGTCGATCCAGTTGGGTCACAGGTTCATTGAACCCGCAAATATTTTGGGAAAATAGTTAAAATGGAATAAAGAAGAACAACTAGCAGCAATTATCTATATAGCCTCACATTGTATTTCCTTATCGGGTTCACCCTTTTTAGAAGTTCGTGTTTAGTATTTGCCAACTTCTTTTTTTTAAGACTTTTTTCCCTAAAAGTCTTTAAGCATTTCTTCAAAATCCAGCCGCATCCTTCGTAATATGTGAATATAATGCTTGTGAATTTGAATAATTAATTTACAGGTATGTATTCCCGTAATTGAATTGGTGTAAAGCCATACTGGTTTATTAATGTTTATCTGCGATGTAAAATTGTTATATTTAAAAAGGTCAAGTATTTATTGTTACTTGTTTAAACGTAAATTTTATAAAACTGTTATTTGTGGCGCGTTTTTTTTTTATAATTTCCAAAATATGCCCGTTGTAAGTGGATGTAGACGCGTTATTTTATACAAAAAATTTCGAACCCTGACTGTAAACCTAGATACGCCAACTGCCGCTCTCCCCCTCGAGCTAAGGGTGGCGACTAAGTGAGGACTTCACTCCTAGCTTTGCTAAGAAGAGTTTGTGTTGCTGAATGCTTAGCTTTTTGGTGAAAATGTCATCTCAGCCAATTGTCTTATATGATTGACTATAAGTAGTTGAATGATTCCCTTTTCAGTTTATTCTCTGATGAAATGAAGATCGATGTCCAAGTGCTTAGTTCGTATCATGGATACATTAAGGTTCGCAGAGCTGGCTGAGAGCACGCTTTGTTTCCACAATGAATAGTGGATGGTGAATAGGGTGGTGATGAGATTTTGGATCGCCGCGAGATTCGGTCAGACGAGAACTCTCTAAGCCACATAATTATAGTGCGTCAACATTATATATTATGGTCCCAAAGCCATTTGGCCCTTTGCGTACTGCCTTGTTGTAGACCTAGCAAACCTATCATTCTTGTCTCTTTGACTCTCCATGAGATGGATGAAAGAAACCAAGATAAGAAAATGTTGTAAAATTGATCTGATATTTCCATAAAAAAAAATTAAGAAATTATACAATACAAATAATGTAATGTAAAATGCAATGTATCATGGATGCCAAGTTGCCAACCAAACAAATATAAGAGGAGTACGTCCCTAATTCTAAGATAWAATCATAAAATTAATGAAATTTATTCTCAAATCGTGAAGCTGTGATCGAGGATCAAACCTTATTAGTCAACCAAATGTTGCTTATTGAATCTACATTTTGATTACACTCTAAAATACTACAATTGATTTGCAATTCTAAAGATAAGAAAATGTTGCAATTGATTTATTATTTCCACAAATTAAAAAGTAAAAATACAGAAATAATATACTGTAGGTAACATAATGTTAAATGAAATAGGAAAAAATAATAATAAGTACTCAGTATGTGTTCCCTCTAGGTTTTCCTTGGGAGGGTGTGTTCTAGGGTTTCTAGTTTTGGTCCTTTTTTCGTGAAAGTTTGTCATTGGTTCTTCCAATCTGCGTCAATTTCTATGGCGAGTCTGAATATTACTGAGACGCGTGTTCGAGAGGAGGAAAGGAGGAGTGTTAAGGAGGCGGAGGCGACGGTACGGCAAAGTCATGATGGTGGTTTACAGGAGGATGACGGAGTGGACTGGGATGTTGGTGAGGAGAAGGAGGAGGATGCTAGAGTCGAATTAGCGCTGGTGGGTAAGATATGGACTAAAAGATCCTTAAATCCTAATGCGTTTGTATCAACTATGAAGAACGTATGGCAGTTTAGGGATGGAGTTGAGATAACGAATATTGCGCCGAATATTTTCATGTTTCAATTCTTTCATTGGAAAGACAAGGACTTTGTTTTGCGAGAACAGCCATGGCACTTTGAGCGGCATGCCATATTATTTCGTGAGATAGACGAGAATACTAAACCTGATGCTATGGAGTTCAAAGATTTGCCAATGTGGGTGAGGGTATATAATCTGCCAATTAAAGGGCATATGAACATGGCGAATGTGGAGAAGCTGGGAAACAAAATAGGGTACTTTGTGAAGATGGATGCGAGTGGTAGTAAGGGGTTTGACAAGTCCTTACGTATTAGGGTTTTGGTGGATGTTCGAAAGCCTTTGATGAAGGCTATTAAATTGAAGATGCGTGGGGGTTTGGAGGAAGTATTTGATGTGAAGTACGAGAAGCCGCCAATTTTCTGCTTCTATTGTGGGAGGATTGGTCATGGGAGTAAGGATTGTGAGGAATGCCGTGATATGGAAGATCCTGAAGAAAACTTTGGCATGTTCTTGAAAGCATCTCCATGGAAGAAAGCGGGTATGGATGCGGCTCCAAAGGGTGGGACGAGTAAGCCTGCAGGTGCTCGTGCATTATTCGTCACAAAACCAAAAACTCAGGAGGATGTGCAGCAGCATAAAGAAAGGTTGGGTGAGGTGGTGAAACAATTAGGAAGCTGTGGGTTGGGAGAAGGTGAAGGAAGGGGGGAGGGGCACGCTGTTTTGGAAATGGATGGCAAGGGAAGGCCAGGGGAGCATGATGAGGGGAAGGAGGCAAATATAGGGAAAGAGGGAGAGGGTAATGTTATCACGGAGACACCCGTGATTTTTTCAATGGGGAGTAAGGATGGATCGATTAAAGGGGTGGGTGGTGTAGGCTCGAAAAAAAAGAAGTGGAGTAGAGTTGAGCGTACTGAGGTGGCTGTTTCTTCTATGGGAGGGCCAATGGTGGGGAAAAAGAGGGATGGAGATATGATTCGAGGAGAGGAGAATAGTATGGATATTGATATGCCAGCTTCGAGTAAACAGCGTGTGCCGGAGGTGCTAGAAGGAAAGGTGGCGAGCCCCACTAATTGGGCTCTTGAGGGTCAATGAATTATATTCTTGCATGGAACTGTAGAGGTTTGGGCACGGCCTCCGCAGTTAATGCGCTTAGGCGTACAGTGTTGCTCGAGTGCCCTGTTATTGTTTTCTTAAGTGAGACTCGTTTGAAAGTTTTTGAGGTGGAGAGGTTGAGGGAGAAGTTAAAGTTTGGTGGTTGCTTGGGGGTGAACTGTGAGGGAGAAGGGAGGAAGCGTAAGGGGGGGCTGGCCATTTTATGGAGAGAAAATGTTGATATCACTGTGAATTCTTATTCTGGGAACCACATTGATATTAATGTTAATGCTCTAATTCAGGGGGGGTGGCGTTTTACGGGTATATATGGGTTTCCGGAGGGAGAAAATAAGTACAAAACGGGTACACTTCTTAAGAGGTTGGGCGAAAATAAGAATATCCCGTGGGTGTGTGGAGGTGACCTGAATTTGATGATGTTGGCGGAGGAAAAATTGGGTGGCAGTGGCTTTGATAATGAGGAGGCGAACATTCTCCGTGAGGCTGTGGGTGTGTGTGGGCTTTGCGATTTGGGTTGTGTTGGACACCCGTACACGTGGTCGAATAATAGGGGGGGGGGGGGTGAGCAGAATATTCAAGAACGTTTGGATCGTTTTTTGGTCTCGGAGAGTTGGAAGGAAAGCTTCCCTGGTTCGTTTGTGGTGCATTTGCCTAAACGGAGGTCGGACCATCTTCCGTTGTTGTTGTGTGTTAAAGGTAGTATGGATGCTCCGCCGAAGAAGAAGAGGAGAAGATTGTATTGTTTCGAGGAGATGTGGCTGAGGGATGATGGGTGTGAGGCTGTTATTGAGAATTCGTGGATGAGTTGGGGAGATTTTAACTTGAAGGTGGCAAACACGGCCAGCAATCTTAGCTCTTGGAGTCGTGAGCATTTTGGGGAGTTGTTGAAAGAAATTAAGGCGTGTAGAAGTCAGATGGAGCGTCTTATGCGTGAGGAGCAAACGGCGAATGTTATCAAACAAATGAGGGCGGTGGATGATCGTATGGATGAATTGGAGCGAAGAGAGGAAATTTTTTGGAAACAAAGAAGCCGTCAAGACTGGTTGATGCATGGGGACAGGAATACTTCGTTTTTTCATACGAAAGCGAAAAAGCGGGTTGAACGTAATGGTATTTGGAAAATTAAGGATGCTGCAGGCAACTTATTCACCGAAGAAGAGGAGGTTGTTGAGGTGTTGGTGTCACACTTTGAGAGCCTTTTTACTTCTAATGGAGTTATTGAACCTGATTCTGTGATTAATTGCATCGACTCCTTTGTTGACGAAGAGCAGTACGCATCTCTTGCTGCCCCTTTTCGTGCCGAAGAAGTTGAGCGGGCTCTCTTTCAAATGCACCCTAATAAGGCTCCAGGGCCTGATGGTATGTCCGCTATATTTTATCAAAAATTTTGGCATATTGTAGGGAATGATGTAGTTGCGAAAGTCTTAAATATTCTGAATAATGGGGGAGATATAGGCTCTATAAATCAGACTCATGTTGTTTTAATTCCTAAGCTGAAAAATTGTGAGTCCCTTGTTGATTTTAGGCCTATTAGTTTGTGTAATGTCATTTATAAGATTGTATCTAAGGTCCTAGCTAATAGATTGAAGGGCATTTTACCTTGTATTATCCATGAGACTCAAAGTGGGTTTGTTCCGGGCCGTCTGATCACTGATAATATTCTTGTGGCTTATGAGTGTTTCCATTACTTGAGGAAGAAGAAAAAGGGGAAAAAGGGTTTCTTGGGTCTTAAGTTGGATATGAGCAAGGCTTATGATAGGGTTGAATGGGGGTTTTTGGAGTGTTTGATGAATAAGTTTGGCTTCCCGGGGAACTTTACCAGTAATATTTTGCGGTGTGTGAAGTCGGCCTCCTTTGATGTGCTTGTTAATGGTCAGCCGTCTAGGAATTTTCTGGCCTCTAGGGGGTTGCGACAAGGGGATCCTTTGTCTCCTTTCTTGTTCTTTATGTGTGCTGAGGGTTTGTCTGCTTTGTTACGGGATGCGGAGCGTAAGAAAGAATTGCATGGTGTTAAGATTGGTCGTCATGTTAGCCCTATCTCTCATCTTTTTTTCGCGGATGACAGTTTATTGTTTGTTCGTGCGAACGAAGGGGAGGTGGATAAGGTTTTGGATGTTCTATCCTTATATGAAACGGCTTCCGGCCAAAAACTGAATATGGATAAGTCTGAGGTTTCTTTTAGCCGAAATGTTGAGCTTGCAGAGAGGAATTTGCTTCAGATGAAGTTATCGTTTAAGGCTGTTGACGGACATGATAAATACTTGGGTCTTCCTACTTATATGGGTAGTTCAAAGAAACAAGTTTTCCTTAATATTCAGGAACGTGTGTGGAAGAAATTAAAAGGATGGAAGGAAAAATTCTTATCTCAAGCGGGTCGGGAAGTGCTAATTAAGGCCATTGCTCAGGCTATACCTTCGTATGCGATGCAATGCTTTAAACTTCCTGATAGTATTCTGGGGGAA
Source organism: Bassia scoparia (assembly GCA_008642245.1). Taxonomy (NCBI): domain Eukaryota; kingdom Viridiplantae; phylum Streptophyta; class Magnoliopsida; order Caryophyllales; family Amaranthaceae; genus Bassia; species Bassia scoparia. The sequence goes on from SNQN01003067.1 coordinate 63,762, forward strand.
ATTGAAAAATTATGTCGGCATTTCTTTTGGGGTCAAAAAGGGGAGGAGCGGAAACTTTGTTGGGTGGTTTGGGATAAGATGGTGAGTAGTAAGAAGGAGGGGGGTCTTGGATTTCGGGATATGAAGTTGTTCAATATGGCTATGTTGGGGAAGCAGGCTTGGAGTTTGCTCACGCGAACGGACTCTTTGATGGTGAAAGTACTCAAGGGAAAGTATTACCCTCACACGGATTTTCTCAATGCGAAGCTTCCTCCTTCGGCTAGTTTTACGTGGCGGTCAATAATGGAAGCTAGGAAGGTTCTCCACGTTGGGGCTAGACGAGTGCTTGGTAATGGCTCTAATACCCTCATTTGGAGTGATCCATGGGTTCCCACTCTTCAGAATTTTAAGCTTCATCACCAGGATACAGGAGGTCAGGATGTGGGTGTTGTGGTTCGTGATTTGTGGTTGGATAGGTCGTGGAATTTAGCGCTTCTGCAGGAGGTGTTTCAGCAGTGGGAGGTGAAGGAAATTGTTAAGGTCCCTATACCTTTGTTTGATAGTGAGGATGGGTGGTGCTGGCATTTTACGAAAAGTGGATTATACTCTTTTAGGAGTGCATATCATGTGTTACGGACTGAGGAGAATAAAGCTCGTGCTACCACTTCTACTGAGCTTGTGCAGTTTGATTGGAAGACAATTTGGAAATGCCATTTGCCGCCGAAAGTGTTATTGTTCGCTTGGAAAGCTATTCGGAAAGGGATTGCGGTGCAGACTAGTCTTGTCCGGAGGGGGTTAAATGTTGATAGCATGTGTCAAATGTGTGGGGAGGAGGAGGAGAGCTTGGAGCACCTGCTGTTTGGTTGTCCTGAGGCTCGGATGTTGTGGCGGTTGTCTCCCTTACGGCTAGATGTAAGTGGTTTCAATGGCTCTTCTTTTCTGGGCTGCTGTGTGGAATTACGAAGGAGGTATAAGGAGGAGTTTTGGTGGGAGTTGTTTTGGTGTTTGGTGTGGGGTGTGTGGATCAGGCGTAATGCTTGGGTGTTTGATAGGCGCAGGATAAACATTATGGAAGTTATTCGCAAAGCTTAGGGATTGGTGGGAGAGTGTTCTGCTATGTCTGAGCTACGACGGATTGATCGGGTTCCTCCTTCGCTTCCTACAAGCTGGGTGGCCCCTGAGGTGGGTATTTACAAGATTAATTCTGATGCGGCTCTGCTAGGGGAAGGGGTGGCTGGTTTGGGTGGGGTTACGCGTGATTGGGAGGGAGATGTGGTGGTCTCGACTTGCTTGCGGTTGGAGGGTGTGGGTATGGAGGTGGATATGCTGGAAGCTTACGCTTTGAGACATAGTCTTAGGATCTCTATCGAAGCTGGCTTTCGTTCTTTCATCCTTGAAACTGATAACATGAAGCTCTTTTCTCAACTTGCGAAGGGTATGCAGGAGATGACTGGCTTTGGCAAGGTGGTTGATGATATTAGGAAGCTGGGAGCCTCTTGRAATGTATTTAGATTTTCTTTTGTGAAGAGAAGTGGTAATCAAGTAGCGCACAACTTAGCAAAGCTTTCTTCGAGTTTTAGCAGCCTTAGAGTTTGGTTAGAGGAAACTCCAAGTGAGATTTTACCTTTTGTTGTAATGGATTCTTCTACTTAATAATATTTCTGGTTTTCCCGTCAAAAAAAAAAAA
>SNQN01003068.1:0-11182 GCA_008642245.1 Bassia scoparia
TAAAAAATCCTAAAAATAGAAAAGAAAACCTAAAAATAGAAAATAATTCAAAATAAATAAAAGAAAATGTTTTTGCCCCTTTTATTTGTCCTTTGCTCAATAGTTCCGAGTATGACATCACGTATTTCCAACTTTTGTGAGTTCAAAGCATCTTTTCTAAGTCGAWACAATCGCGAGACGCGGTATGTTTCATCACTGATTACTCTTTTGGGGAGACATTTTTAGGTGTCTACAGGTACCTTCGCATGGGGAACAAGGGAGATTCCACCTAGACTAGGAAAGTGAATTAGGATTTTTAGAATATTTTATATAACGAAAATAATTCTGTATTTTGATTATTATTAATAAAAGTGAAAAAGCATTTCCTATGCAAAGTTTTGGTACTTAGTATGGAAGCCCTACGTAATCGATTGCCGGTAATACGCCCAAGTCTATCTCTACGGTATTTTATATGTATTTTCGTAGAGGGAGATTTGGGGGTGTTACATACTCACACTATAAAAGAAGTAAGAATTCAATTCATGCAAACCTAAGCCATCACCGAAAGCCTTACACCCCCCCCCCCCGAGCGAGAGGGACCGAAACCAGTCCGGCCTGTTGATGCCCCAGCGCCCGTTCAACCTTTTGGCGACCTAACTGGGAATTAACTAAATTTTTTATCTTTTGTAATGTGTGGACAATACTCGTAACATCATGTGAATTRAATGTCTTAAAGACGACATGGTTAGGCATTCTACATTGCAGTACTTAATCGTTGGTACGGAGTATTTACTTTTAGCAACACATCTCGTATAAGTGTGTTCTACACTTAAGAAAAGGAAGGGGGGCTCTCTTAAGATTCGCGTCGGTGCACTACCTATGTAACTAACTCTAAAGCTTGATTCCCATCCCCACCATGACGCGTGGCTGGGTGCACTACGGAGTTGTAATCGTTTAGACTCCTTTGATAATCACAACAAGCTACATGTGTTAAGGACTATTCTAACCTAGTCATGGCAACCCTTTGGACACCTGTATCGACTATGTTCGAATATGTAGCAACAAACTATATGTGGCTGGACTTTTGCTTTTCCTTTTGCATATAAGAATCATGCTAGTGTGACAATGCGGTTATGTTTTTTTTTCTAAGGACCTTAGCTTTGCATGCACTAAACAACAAATGAGRCATGTAAACGAGTCTTATAACAGTCTCATATAGCAAGTGATCATTCCTTAGGAGTCGTACTGTTGAAATGGTTGTAAACTTAAATCAATAGGCTTGGCATCATTGTCGCATCATGAGATTGTAATTGAACACCAAAAGTCGTGATTCACCATTCAATAAAATTCAATAAAAAATATCAGAAAAATTGCAATAAATTCCGAAATTATAAAAAAATTCGGACAAAAAAACAAGCAAAAAATGAAAATGAAATAAAAGGCGAGAAACGAACTCTTGGCATTCTTGCATTTTTAAGCTATGCATTGTTTTCTAAAGGTCGAGTCCAATAAACTCTCAAGTAGGTTAGAGTCATCTACATGGCAAACCTCGTAGTTCGGCCAAGATAGCTCGTGAAGTACCGCAGGTTCCCATTCCTTTACCCAAAAAAACGTTCAGAACCTCAAGTCTAGGCCGCCAACATCACAAATGGGTGAAGAAAGCAAGACCACCCGCGTCATGATCGAAATGCAAGCCACCATTAAGGCCTTGTAAGACAAGATTGCTTCATACGAGCAAGGTCTTCCCATGGTCACCATGAAACAACTTGAAAAGATGGTCCTTAAGGTGATAAAAACTGATCCCTACTATGAAACTGTGGACCATGAGCATCTTTCTTCAAAGATTCCCGAATTTTTTTCTAAAACGAACTTGCCAATGTTCAAACCCACCGATCACCATAAGTTCCACCTCAAGTTATTTAGGGACACTATGTCAATGAAGGGGATCAATTTAGTCTATTCCCTAAGGTGTTCCCCATGTCACTTAAACTACTGTGCTAGAAATGGTTCTTCTCTCTCCCTAACTTGGTAGTTACAACATGGGAAGACATAACTCAAGCGTTCATGACGTGTTACCAATGCAATATTTAAGTTTCTACCACACATTGGGAACTTGAAAATCCTCAAAGAAGAGGAGAAAGAAGGATTCATCTCCTACCTTGCATGATGGAAAGAAACAGCGGCCTAGATTATCAATCTTCCTGAAGAAATAGAATTGGTGAAATTATTCATCAAATATCTATTCCCCATGTATTGCAATCACCTTTGGTACTTGGACCTAGACATCTTTGACATGGTCTATCGCATTGGGATTGAGATTGAAGATACCCTCATCAAAGAAGCAAAGAACAAGCCAGGAGGTAACAAAAAGAGTGACACCACTAACCAATCAACGGACGTGTCAAATATCAATGATTTTGAAGCATTCAAACAACCACCATACTATCGTCAATACACTCCACTAGGTATGACACACAAACAAGCAATGGATCTCTTAAGTGCACAAGGTCTTCTTAAGCCAATTGGACCAATTCTGGATCCTGCACCGGGGGAAAGGCCTAAATCGTGGGATCCAAAAAAGTATTGAAAATATCACCAAGGGAATGGCCACTCGACTGAGAAAAGCTATACTCTTAAAGACCATAAACAAGACATGATTGATGGCGGTCACCTTCCTATCCCTCCGGGGGGGTAAGAATAAAAAATCTATCACTCAAAACACCCGGAGTCCACAACAAGTGCCAAAGACGACATGAGAAATAGTCAATAAAATTTCTAGTATAGGTTGAGTCGGAGATTCCCTCCACCTAGATTCACTTTTTCCCTTTCTTATTATTGTCGAGTCTATATCATTAGGAATAAGTCATGTCATTTTCAATTACCATCCACAATAATAAAATTTGTTTTTCCTTTTATTTTCATTTATTAGCCTTTCATGTGCTTTAACTTCGATAATGAAATGCTAAATAACACATGACATGACAAAAAAATGATAAACTGAATAGCAAAAAATTGAATATAATTGGACATTGCTCAAAAGGCCTTCTTCCATGGCTCCACAAAAAACCCAATCTCTTCATTCACCTTGTCTAATACAAATCTAACRGAAATCCCATTGCAACAACTTTCAGCCTTATTAAGCAAACAAACTCAAAKGGCCAAATTCTTTTCATCCCTACATCATCCAACCCTTTAAGGTGGAAAAGATGCACAAATAAAAGAAGAACAAATTTGAGAATAAAGACAAGTTGAGGTTTAGACTGTACAAAAAAGAGAAAGTGACAAAAAAGAAAGAGACTAAAAAGGAAAGTGTTTTAAAGTTTGAGCAACAAAGTGTAGATGAAAGTTTCATCAATAAAGTTAGAGCAAGTAAAAGTGATAAAGTCTAAGCCTAGCTTCGTATATTTTAAAGTTCACATTGAAAAGTCAAAACAAACACAAAGCCAAAGGTACATTTAAACAAGTTCATCAAAATCCTAGGAAAATAGTCCTCTTCAATTAAGCATTTGTCCAAGCACTCGGATATGGCCGCATTCCCACCAGGTTTCCATCCTCCTAGGAAATGAGGCATCCTTGCACAGACGAACCACACATAACTATGATCGGTCTGATTCCACTAGCATACGTAGGTAGCCATCTACCCGAGGTTTTCATCGACCTAGGGAAAATAGAGGCATCACTTTGCATCATCGTGTTGGTTTGATTTTTTCTAGAAGTATCAAGACAACGTTTATTCCAAAAATTGACATAGGCTCGGTTTGAATCAGTATTTCTTAAATACCACATCAATCCCTCATCTTATCCCCCTACTCACAAAATTGCATACTAATAAAAATCTAACACTTTGTGTCCCCTTTAATAATGGCCTATCTGATAATTGGGGGGACACGATTGCCACAACACTATAGGTGCTGACCTATTACGTCAGGGAGAAGCCATGAAATAATATCAAAGGGGGACGAATTCACGATGCCCGAGAAATATATATGACAAAAAAATACCGTACAAAATTTTTGAAATAAAAGAGTTCTCGTTTACTCATGCGAATAAGTCGTCTCCAAACACCTTGAATCCATAATCCCTCTCTATCACTTATTGAGCTTCCTATTTTTCATGAATAAAAGTCATCAAATGATTGAATCCATTTATCATGAAACAAGAAAGTAATCTAAAAGAATTCATCACCCAGTTGTTTCGAAGTGTTGTCTTGACAATAGTCATTGCTGAGAATCGTCTTTCTACGTTGTTGTTCTGACGTGAAGGGTCAAAACTAGTTGAATCAATCTATTAACAAAAGGATACTTAAACAAATTTCTTTTATCCATTAAACTTTTACAKTAATTTGCTAGGGTAGTACGACTTTTCATATCAGGATGATTATGATCATCATAGTAAAATTGATCAAGTTCGTTCCTTAAATCGGATATATCTTGTTGTGAAATGTCTTTAGGATAGTATTTCWTTCTAAGAAGAAAAATGTTTTGAACGTTGAAGTCTTTGTAACCWTCCACAGGACTCAAAGATGCATTTAAGATAAGTAACTRTGTAATTTGTTCACTAAACCTCCTATTACGTTCTTGCAATTCTTTATATATGGTTACAGTAAACACATTGAACCGATAGTGATGCTTAATAGTTATAACATCTTTTTTACGTCGAGATCGACTAATCTTATAATACGAAGCATTCATGTCCAATACTTGAGAGTCATGGCTATTGCTAAAGGAGTTTACCTTTTGTAGAAGCTAGACCTTCCCAACCATCATGTCTAAACTTTTGAATCAACAACATTGTTCCACCAACTAAATGCATAGCATTTAAAAAGTCCTGTGACTTTTGCTGCATAGCTCGACATAGTCCATCTGTAAGTCTCACAAGTTCTTCCATCAAATGTAAAATATGTACWAAACCAAATGACAAAAACATTTTGAGAGCAGATTTAGCATGCCTTCATTGAGAATGWGTTGCTCGACGATCAATGTCTATCTTTTCAAGGAATGTACGAGTTGCATTGAACATTCTGATAACATTGCAAATGGACTTATATTGAGAACTCCATCTAGGATCCCCAGGACGTTGTAAATAGCCAATTTGGTTCAATCCCTTTCCACTCTCAACCTCTTCAATTTCAATTAAATTCTCAAATTCCGCAATTTGTCTTTCTTGTTATTCATCATGAAACTTGGACGAAGATCTAACTAACCTTGTTCACAATTAAATTAAGATCTTTAAAAAAATTACGAAGCTCGACTACTTCTCTTGCGGCAATAATAAGAACTGGTTATAGTTGATGTGCTAGACAATGCACATAATATSCATAACGACAATCTTTACAAAATAACTCTTGCAAACCATTCCATTCACCCCTAATATTACGAGCTCCATCATAACCTTGTCCTCTTAGATAAAACATTAGAAGTTTCCTCCTTAAGGGTTTGGGATGTTGTATCCTTAACATGAAATAGCTCCAAAATCTCTCATGTAAAAATCCTTATTCATCAACAAATTTATCACAATAGCCATTTGTTCTCTTTTAGATATGTCTCAAGAATCATCAACAATTATGCAAAATTTTGATTCACCATTTTTTCRGCGAATTTTTTTTTTTGCACCTGTTTAGCAAAGACATTTAAAATCTCTTTTTGAATGTTAGGAGATGTGTATTTAGCATTTTGCYMGGCATTCTCAAGAACAACATCATTCACATCTTTGCTATTTGATGCTAAAAGTTTTAACATGTCTAAGAAGTTCCCTTGATTTTTCGAATTTGTACTTTCATCATGACCTCTTAATGCACATTTTTGAAATGTAAGCTACGCACTACATCTATGGAAGCTTTAATCCTTTTACGATTATCTTCAATCTGTTTTGGAGTTGCCTTTTCATATGCATGATCAATTTGTCTTTCAGTATTTTGCAAATTATTCCAACATAAAGTTTAATATCCGTGGGCTGAGTTTGTGTCTTTTCCAACATAAGTTAATAAAGAACAATCTTTTCCATCAATCTTTTTCCAATTTTGAAATCCTTATACAGTGAAAGCATCTTTCCCACTATTTCCCAATGGGTCCTTTCCAAAAAGAAAACATGGGAAACAATAAGCAGAGTTGTTAATAGGTGAATACTCTAGCCAAGGATATTTCTTAAACCAACTAGCTTGGAATAATTGACTGATGATCAGTCTTATAAGAAGAAGGAACAATAGTTAGAGAAATTTGATATGGCTTGTAATTGATGTATGCCCTCACAATTTGTTCTTGTTTTTCAGGAGGATAACTACTAATTAGCTTTGGTGAAGCAGGATCACGGATTAAAGTAGTGCTACTAACCCTAATTGTAGATTCAATTCTAGGATTAAGTGAAGGTTGTTCGTTGGGAATTTGACTGGGAGTACCCATATTAACATCAATTGTTGATCCAACATCTTGATTAGGATTTGTGTTATCCTTGTTAACATTTGTATCATCAACATTTGTTTGAACTGTGGGATTAACTTTTGCAAAGTATGAGTCAATTGTTTTCCTCTTCATATGTTTCCTAGAAATTGGATAATCAATCAAATTTTAAGTAATTTAGAACATTTATTTCAACATAATAGAACAAACTAAAAAATAGAAAGCAAATTGTACAAATTAATAAGCAATATAATAACAATTAGGAAGTAAAATAATAATTGTATGAATTGATGCTTACTAAATAATACTAACATACAATTAACATGCTCGTTYTTTAAAGTTTAATTTGGGCTCATTGAAGGGTTGAAGTGTAGAGACGGTAGAAAGCGAGGAAGCAAGTAAAACCTATAGCCTGTAGGAGATGCGTGAGTCGCGCATGGGATGAAACATCTCCGCTCGATGCTTCTGTATAAAGCATATGTGGAGTCCAGGGAGCAGAATGGAATGCATGAGTAAGCGTCCTATGTGCGACTCACACATTCCTCTTTGCTTGGAATGCGTGACCTCGTGCATTCTTGTGCGCGATTTGAGGTGGTTTTGCGATTAGCTTTGCTCTGTTTTGGCAGTCAAGCGGTGGGACTATATGAGGCCCTTATGTCACTTCTTTTTTGATTATTCACATATTCAAACACTAGACAAGTCCTCAAAACTCTCTAACTCCTCAAAACACTGTGTTTTAAGCATATGATTAAGAGTGAAGTTTGCCATTGTGTATGCAATTGGAGCTTGTTGTATTTGTTGGAATTCATCATCAATATAATCATAGTGCAAGTGTGGGTTTTTCTCTAAGTTTCTGAGTTTCCCACGGTAATTCTATCTTCTTTACTCTTTTAGTTCCTTCATATGCTTGGATCTTGTTTATTGCTTGCTATCTTGTTTGTTCTTTGGTTATTAGCACTTGCATGTTGGTCTTGCTTGAGTTGTGTGGGTTTATCACAGAACTTGTTTTAGCTCGTCTTTACCACAACAATCATTTTTTATATATAATTTATTTTGATTTCACCCCAGATTGATATTTTTTTGCTTTCAAATTGAATATTTTCTTGATTTCCTAGCTAAAATTATTTGTTTTATATTGAATTGTGCTAATTTTATATCAATATGATATTTAGTCGAGTTAATAATGTTGGTTTAGTAGTATATTCTGAACGCATGTAGTTTTATTTTAGATTGTTGCTGAATGCTTATGGATATGATTTATTATAATCAATTTTTTTTTGTTTGTTTGGAGATTAGTGCAAGATTCAAATGAGTGAAAGATGAGAAGACATTTGATGGAAGCTAGAGTACTTAGAAACTACCACTTGGGAATTTTTAAATGTTTAACTAAAAGTTTTGGACTCGTATAATTTAATTTGTAATTGTAATCTGACAGTGGCTATAGTATATCTAGTTAAACTTGAATTAATTATGGCACTTGCAAATTTTTATATTAATTGTGAAACATAAATAGGCCTAAAAAGGAAGCAACAGCCTCTTTAAAACATGTCATTCTAAGTTATTATTAATTTTTATTAACTAAAACTATTAAACAGGTCCAGTCAGGGTTAGGCGAGTTAATTCAAGTTATGAGGGTCGGGTTTCAGGTTGAACCTTTCTAAAACATTTTAACTAATCAAGTCGGGTTTCAGGTCAGTTGGTTTCAACCCGTTTAATTTTGACTCGACGAATGTGACACGACATGAACCGTTAAGCACACTCCAGAAATATTAATACTACATAGTGTAGGGTTGTGTTGGGCCTCAACACAATAAAATAATATTTTTCTTTTTTAAAAAAATCTAAATGGTAAATAATAAAGAAAGGGGGTTCGGACAATAGTTGAAAACTTGAAAAGTAAGGACGCATGTCCACATATCACGTGCTATATTAAATTTGACACTTTGAAGGTGTCAATGAAGCATGGATTGGTGTCCAAATATTTATGAGTTCCCAACACAGCCCTACACAGTGTTGAATTGCAAAATAAGAAGTACAAGTAAGACAATAATGTATAGTAAATAGTGGTAGTGCAATATCTTTGATTTGTTCTTTATGGATCTATGGGTTTTGTGATTGTTTTTTTGATTGTGGAAGGTGATAAAGAAAGATGGGAATTGTTGAATTACTTTTGATATTGCGTGAGATTGGACAATTGAATTGGTCGCTGTTGTAGCTAGGATTGAAGGCATTAGACGGTCATTGATTTTTATTATAATTGACACAGCTGTTGGCAAACTCACACTATGCAATAAAAAGAATTATTTTCATGAAACCAAAGTCATCACCGAGAGTTGTACCCCCAGGGAAGGGGGATCAGACCTAGTCCAGCCCATTGACGCCCCGGTGCCGGTACAAGTATCATTTAGCGACAACAACAATGAACTTGAACACAAAGCTAGAAAAGTAATAATATTATTGCCATGACAATATGTGTTCCAGGAATTTGAATATTTATGGCAACATAATTTGCTTTTCATGCAAAATATTATATTCATGCCAATGAGAATATGTTTTTCTCTTATCGCAAATAGTATATTTATGCCACATGTAGTTACTTTTTCTTGGAAAATGATAGGGGAATCGAACTACATACTTATGTTACTCGAGGTGCAAACATGATAGGGCAATGTAAATGTTCAAATGGCTTGGTTCAAGGCACAGGGAAAGGTTAGTTTGAGGTGATTAACAAGTCCATCATAGTTTCCAACAGAAGCGCATTCCTCAAAATCRTGCTTGGAAGTAAAGSCTCTCATTCACTAGCTCAAAAGACACTTGAGACACTATCGACACCTGAAGTCCATCAATGAGTGAAAAAAACAACACCGCTAGTATGATGGCTGACATGAAAGCGACCATTGAGTCCCCTACARTGACATTTAGCGACCATAGAATAATATCTCATGGGACTTTCCTAAAATATAGGGAATAGAAATATCTTTATTTATCTCCTATATTCTAGGGTTGCATCACTAGTAATAGCTAGGCCTTTGGCTATAAATATCCATGCATATAGAGTCACGTATATACTTCTCTCCACGTTCTTAAAAGGTGTATTTTTAAGAGAAAAAAAGAAAGAGAATAATTCTAAAGCCTAGACCAAGKAAGTACAATTCATACACACGAGTGCACAAAGAAATTGAGAGATAAAATATTCTTGTAAACTCATAAAGTGAGTAATTGAGAGAAAAGAGAGTTGTGTTGAATCACCAACGAAGGTGTTGGTGATTCYGTAGCTTTTGAGAGATCATTAGCGAGTGCTTGTGAGTTTAAGTGCGAGTTAGCACACTTGGGTTGAGTGTGGGGWGACATTGTGTGTGTGTGAGCTCACATACATTGTTGTGAGTGAGGGTTGCTTTGATTATTTCGGAGTAGAATTAATAAAAGTAACTAGGGTAGGAGGACGTAGCGCAGAGTTGGGTGAACCTTGTWAAATTTGTGTGTCATTATTATTGTTTCTCGATATCGTTCTACGAACTGTTCAACACTTATTCTGCCGCGAGACCAGTCCAACTTGTCTACTCTACTACAACAGTACACAATTGAAAATTTTTTATACGCATCAGAGCCTAAGCTTGTTGTACGGTTAACACCTAGAGAAGTTGATCAAGAGTACTCAGGAGATGCAACCAATTGGATACAACAGCAAAAAACACCCAAGTTCAATGGAAAGAACTATGCCTGGTGGAAGAACAAAATGCAGAACATCATCATGGGCATTGACTATGAATGTTGGATGATTGTGAAGAACGGTCCACTCGTGGACAAGCATATTGATTCATTAGGTGTGGTTCATGTGAAGAAGGACAGCGAATACATAAGCTTAGATTACAAGACACTGGAGAAGAATGCTAAAGCCATGTCCATCCTACAGCAAGCCATTGCAGAGAACGAGACCAACAGGATCTCAACGTGTTAGTCAGCCAAGGAGATCTGGGATAACTTAGAACTTACATATGAGGGTACCAGCGAGGTAAAACGTTTTAAGATTGATTTARTTATGTCAAAATATGAAGCTTTCAATATGAACAAAAACGAGAATATAAARGATTGCTTTGGACGCTTCATGACTATAGTAAATGATCTAAAATCACTTGCTAAGAACTTTACTGACAAGGACCTGGTAAGGAAGATGCTTAGAAGCCTTACAGGTCCTTGGACAACAAAGGTGACTACAGTGTAAGAGGAAAAAGATTTAATTGTTCTTACACTAGAACAGTTGATCGGTTCCCTCATGACACATGATATGTTGGTTGATGCAAAAACAGATAGGGAACCAGTAAAGGGCGTTGCATTGAAGGGAACAATTAATGAAGATGAAGAAGATGACATTACCACGATGGCCAAATGCTTACAGAAGCACTTTAGAAACTAGAGAAAATTTATGAAGGGTAAGAATTYATGCAAGTGGTTTTAAGTGTGGAGAAGTTGGACATCTCATCAAAAACTATCCCAAGTGAAAGGATAGGCAAAGCATCAAGAACGAGAAATAAGCGTTCAAAAGAGCCATGGTTGCTTCTGTGTCGGGAAACTCAGAGTCTGATTCAGACGAGGAGGAAGACTCATCAGAAAACAAAGTTAGTATGACTGCTTTCCTTGAACAGTTTCCCAAACTAGTTCGGGTGAAKAGTAGTTAGAACAGATGTCTCATTGCCAAAACAGGAGAACCTAGTTCACAACAGGTAGCTATCTCTAAAATTCGTTAAGATATGTATAGTTTTTTATGATAAAGATAATATGCTTGAATTTTTGGAAACTGTGCTTGATGA
>SNQN01003068.1:13614-23845 GCA_008642245.1 Bassia scoparia
TATAGGGTCTTTAACAAGAGGACCTTGTGTATAGAGGAGAGTGTTCATGTGATTTTTGATGAATATAACATGTTCTCTGAGATTCCACAGGTTACAAATGATGATATTATAGGCCTATTGGATTTCACGGGAGAATGGTTCACAGGTCGAGCTGATGCACAAGTAAGGGAACCAGACTCACCTACTGGTCCACCACCAACAGGWGATGGAGAGTCTAGTAATACATTTGAAGATGAAGTTGCACAGGTAAATCCACATGACGACGGTGAACAGACAACTAACTCAGGGGGAACTAACAACAATCAGGTTGACCTCACTAAAAATCAAGTAGTAGACTAGCAGACCATTTTGCATACTGTTTCCTAAGAAAATCAAGAGAATGCATCAACCGAGGGGGAACATATGCCTAGTGGTAATGCTAAAGAGAATACACAATTGAAAACAGGTTTGAAAAGTTATGAATATAAGTCCTCCCATCCTACTAATTTGATTTTGGGTGATATTAATAAGGGTATTCAAACTAGGAGGTCTGTTTATCAAAACTTTTGTGCATTATACTCATTTTTGTCTAGTGTAGAACCAACGGACTATAAACTGGTAGTGTCTGATCCTAACTGCGTCTTGGCTATGCAAGATGAGTTAAACGAGTTCCATAGGACCCAGTGTTTGGCATCTTGAACCTAGACCAGAAGGTAGAACAYTAATAGGTACTCGATGGGTCTTCAGAAATAAAAARTGGATGACCTAGGTACAATAGTCCGAAATWAAGCTAGGCTTTTTGTGCAAGGATACAATCAGCAAGAGGGTATTGATTATGATGAGACCTTCGCACCTGTTGCAAGACTTGAAGCCATCAGAATATTGATTGCTTTTGRTGCTCACATGAATTTTAAATTATTTCAGATGGATGTTAAGACAGCTTTTCTGAATGGCTACTTGAAAGAAGAAGTGTTTGTAGAGTAGCCTCCAGGCTTCGAGGATGCATTGTTCCCCAACCATGTGTATAAGTTGGACAAGGCTTTGTATGGTCTTATGAAAGATCCTAGGGCTTGGTATGAAAGTTATCAAACTTTCTACTGGAAAATGGTTACTAAAGGGGAACATTCGACAAGACCTTTTTTTATCAAAACAAGGGGCACTGATCTACTAGTTGTACAAATTTATGTTGATGATATATTGTTTGGTGCAACAAATCAGATGTTATGTAATGAGTTTGCTGATCTTATGCAGAGTGAATTCGAGATAACCATGATGGGAGAATTAGGGTTCTTCCTAGGGTTGGAGATCAAGCAAACAATAGAAGGAATAATGATGCACCAACAGAAGTACATGAAAGACCTACTGAAGAAGTATGAAATGCAAAACAGTAAGGCATATGACACAGTTGTTCCCACCTCTACTAAGCTGGATGCAGATAAAAGGGGAACAACTGTGGATGCCACACTGTTCAGAGGTATGATTGGCTAACTCTTGAACCTAACTACTAGTAGACCTGATATCATGTTCTCTGTGGGGTTGTGTGCTCGATTCAAGAGTAACCCCAAGGAGTCATATCTGAAGGCAGTGAGAAGAATTTTCAGGTACATGGTAGGAATAGTTAATTTGTGTTTGTGGTACCCCAGAGGTAGTACAGTTGAATTTGTCGGGTACACAGATGTAGACTATGTAGGATTTCTTATTGATGGGAAAAGTACATCAGGTATGGCACACTTCTTGGGATCATGTTTGATCTCTTGGGGTTCAAAGAAGTTGAATACATAGCTGAATACATAGCTGCTGCAGCTTGTTGTTCTCAGCTATTGTGGAAAAAGAGTCAGTTGAAAGACTTTTGTGTATTATTAGATTATGTTCCTATTCTTTATGACAATACATGTGCTATTAACATTTCTAAGAATCCTGTGCAGCACTCCAAGACAAAGCATATTGAGATCAGACACCACGTCCTTAGGGAGAATGTGGAAAAAGGTAATGTGGATATGTTGTTTTGTAAGAGTGAAGATCAGCTTGCTGATATCTTCACAAAACCTTTGTGTAGAGAGTATTTTTGTAGGTTAAGAGTCTTTTTAGGTTTAGTTACATTTAGGTGAAAGGTTTTTTGTTGACCCCCAATMATTGGCTTGATTAGTGTTCATAGATGTATATCTATATATATCCCCTCTTTGTTTTTCTGATTTGATCATCACAATTCAGAAACTCATCTCTCATAAGCTTTCGTCTCTCTCTCTAAAAGCATTACTACCTCGGTTTGCATGAAATTTTGATCGGAAAAGTTCAGTGAAAATGGGGAAGAAAGATACWGGAAAGGGTAAGGGGAAAGGAAAGAAAGCAATGARTGCTCAATTGAGGTCACTGTTCCAATTYAGACCACTTCAAACATCACCACCACCACCTAAACAATGGTACATTAATACCACTACAATAACCACCATGCAACCACCTRCACCACCACAAAATCAACCCATAATTCCACCATCACCGCAAATACCGATTCCACCACCACAAATCACCATACCACTACTTTAAACCACAATTCCACCACCACATTAACCTACATTACCATCACAACTCACTACTTCCACAAACCTTAAAATTGCGGAACCTACTCCCACTTCTCTTTCAGCTTAAAACCCTAGCTTGGAATCAAAACCAGTCGAGGTTGAGAATACTTAGGGGGAACAAGGTTCTGCTGCCAAGAATCATGCAAAGGTTCTTGAGTCCGAATTTTTGAAGCATCCAGAGGATCATGAGGAAGAGGAAGCTAAGTGTGATGATGATGAAGTGGTTGAGATTGGCTCTCAGGTTGTTGGAGTTACTCAGGGTGTTGGAGTTATAGGCYTAGTATTGAGGAAGTCCACTCGAGTTTCAATGGTACACTGGTACCCCCAAGGGAACCAAGAGGAAGTCACTTGGTCCTCGGCCTGCTAAAGGTAAAATAGTTYCTTCTCCTTCTACTGTTAAGTCTTCTAAGAAAGCTATTATGTCTGGTTGTTGTTGTGAAGAAGGTTATTGGGATATTCCTGCGTTGTCTGAAGTGAAACAAGTGTTAGAATTTCAGGAATCGCTAATATATTAAGGATTAGTTATGAAGGCTTATGTAAGAGCTTGAAGGATTTTATGCGTAATTTGTTTAAAATCCTGATATGAGTTAGTTAGTAATGTTTAATGCAAAGAGGTGCGTGTATCATTGTTCTTCATTGGCTGAGTTTTTTCATATGTTCTAGAGATGGTTGTATGTTGACTAGGTATAGATGGTTGGCCTGCTATTGCTAGTGTATGGTCATATTGAGATAATGAAGTGTTCTATTTTGGAAGTTAGAAGGACATAGGGAAGTTTAACCAAACCACTAGTCTTAGGGGAACCTATCATGAAGGTATTGCGATTCAATCTGTGAGAAAGTATTGATTCCATTGCACAGGGTAAGGTTAGTATGGAATCATGGACTATGTTCAATATTACCTATTGATGAATGGATGTGAATATTAATTTCCTCCTAGATAATTGAACACATGATGAACTACAAGAATGGTCCCTCTCACACTCTTGGCTCTGTGGGCTTCATCTCGGGGATCTTGATGAAGGAAGGTCACACGGTCAGTCGGGACACCATCCTGCACAGAAATTCTCTATGAGATCTTGCGCCAAAAGGTTTGGACTAAGGGGTGACAAGCGTGCAATGTTGGAGACTCACCAGTAAAGAAGGAAAAGAAGCAACCTATTGAAAGAGAAGAAAAGTAACGAGACCAGTACATCAACTGAAACTCAATCCACTGTTTGGAAGATGAAAAGCAGGATAAGACATTGGAAAAGCGGGTGAAATGATGCATGGTTGACCACTTCATTCACTGAGAGGCAAGGGAGTTTTGGAGATGAGTTGAATGAGACTAGAGATTGGGTGCTAGGATGAAGGCTGAGGAAAATGCAAGACAGTAGTTATGTACTGGTCAAAAGACTAATATTTCTGCTGCTGCTGGACTGACACCTACTACTGCTATGGTCAGGATTTGTTGCTTAAGAGATCAATTGCAAGCAGTCTGAGGAAGACGAAAAGATTGACCTCAAGGAATCCACCACTCTTCGCAGATGAAGTCAGGATGAGGAAGAAAAGATGATAAATGATGATGAGGAACCTGAAGATGATGAGGATGATAAGGGTTTTGATCCTGATGCTTCAGAGGACGAGTGGAGGATGAAGAGATTATGATGATGAGTGATGATCTGTTCTAGTCTGTTCCCTCCCCATATCCTTTGAACTGCTTTTGGTTTTTATTTTCAATGCCATTTTACAAGAATTTATTGATGTAAATTTGGTTCTCGTTAGTCTGCGCTGAATTTTGCTCTGCCTGTTTATTTATTTTGGGATTGTGAAATGTGAAACTAACAGGCTTGTGCAGATTAGGTATTTGGTAGTTTATAGCTACCCTTGGGTTGACTATGATATCTTGTGGATGTTCTACTTAATTCTATGATGATTTTAATGATGCCAAAAAGGGGAAATAATTAAAATGTCTAGAAGCCTTTGTCTAGCTTAGATTGAGTCAGTTTTATAGTTAGTGAATAAACAACTGGATGATTCTCTTAAAGAATGTGATTCTGGATAGTTTTGTTTTATTGCTTTATAAGGAATAAACCAAGTTAGTTGATTATTTCACATAGAGTCCAAAAAAATTTAAAATTGAAAAGACAAAAAATAGTCCCATTGAGATAGAGTTGTTTTTGCATATAACTTGTTGTTGCAGAACTATCTCACAGGATATTTCATCATCAAAAAGGGGAATTTGTTTGAGTCCCCTAGATTTTGGTGATGACAATAGTTGCAAGAACAGGTACATTGGTCTGATGAATACAGCTGTCTGAACAGCTGAGATACTGTTCTTGTCATTGAAAGATAGTGACATGTATGGCTAAACAAGTTATATTGTGCAAATTGCTATAATGTTTTGGCATACAGGAATCTAACTATTGAAGCAGAAAGTCTTTCGAGGAAGACTCGAGAAGATCAACCTTTATATGTGAAGATCAAGGAAGCTTCGAGAAGTTTGAAGAACGTCGAAGATTTGTTCTACGATTAGAATAGTTCTTCTGTTGTATAGTGCATGAATGTGTTTGTTGAGTGTGTATTATTGGTGATGGATTCGGCTTTAAAATTTCTCTCTTAGAGTTGAAGGCAACTAAACCAGATGGTCGGTTGACTTTGCCCTACAGTTAGGAGAACAGTTAATACTGTTCTCACAACGAGGATCATCTGTCGAGCAAGAAAATATTTTTTGAAACTTTTCTTAAAAATATTTTGGAAAGTTTTTTTTAAAAACGTTTTATGGAAATTCGAAGATGAATCTGGTGGGAATATATGTTTGATATATGGTAATTCTATGAGATGCAACTAAAGTAACATAAGATATTATATCATTGTATGGATATATCCCTGGGTCTTTTCATAAAATAGGAATAGTATATTTTATTTAACTCCTATATTCTAGGTTGCATAACTAGTAATGCTGGCCTTTGGCTATAAATATCCATGCATGTAGACTCACGTATATACTTTCTACATGTTCTTAAAAGGTGTATTTTGAGAGAAAGAAAAAAAGAGAAAAAGTCTAAAGCCTAGATAAAGCAAGCACCATTCATACACACGAGTGCAAAAGAAATTAAGCGATCGATTACTGTTGTAAACTCATAAATTGAGTAATTAAGAGAAAAGAGAGTTTGTGTTGAATCACAACGAAGGGGTTGGTGATTGGGTAGTTTGAGAGATCATTAGCGAGTGCTTATGAGTTCAAGTCGATTCAGCACACTTTGGGTTGAGTGTGGGGTGACATTGTGTGTGTGTGAGTTCACTACATTGTGAATGAGGTTTCTTTGATATTCGAAGTAGAAAATAAAAGTAACTAGGGTAGGAGGCGTAGGCAGAGTTGGGTGAACCTTGTTAAATTGCGTGTCTTTATTATTATTGCTCGATATTCGTTTACGAACTGTTCAACACTTTTCCGCTGCGAGACCAGTCCAGCTGGTTACTTTACTAAAATAGTCAATCAAAAAATGTTAATAGGCACTCATTTCACCACTCTTGAGTACCTTCGGGAAACCTTTACTTTATAATTAAAAATGACTTTATTGCACGCAGATTTATTTTTATGTAATATTTTTAACTTGTCATAACAAAATGCAACAAAATTTATGAAATTTTTGTGACTTAAACGATATTCTACAATTGAGTGGGTATAAGTATATTCAATATTTATGCCTATTAAACTAAAACACAGTTTTATTTTTTCTCCTCTAACTTTAAAAAAAAATATATATATATAATATGTAGTTTTTAATTGGGTTTTTCTGGAGGAAGGATTATTAGAAGGGTTAGTTTGGAGGGAAGTTTTGGTTGAAGTTGAGATAGTTTTAAAGGTTGGAATTCTTTTAAGTAATTAGGTTTTGATAGTAACGATTAAGCCTGTGGTGTTCTAGTTGACTAGACTAGTAGACCGGTCTGGCAGCAAAGTCAAATAAAGCAAAAAAGTAAATGGCATAKCAAATTTAACGAGATTTGACAACTATGCCTACGTCTTTCTACCTTAGTCACTTTTATTAATCTACTGTGAATAATCAAAGTAATCTCTCAAAGTATGTGAACTCACACACACAATAAACCCCACACTCAACCCAAGTGTTCTATTTCGCACTTGACCTCACAAGCACTCGCAACTAAACTCACAATTGCTACCCAATCACCAACCCCTCCGTTGGTGATTCAATATAGCCTTTTTACTCTCAAATTACTCACTTCATGAGTTTACAAGATAAACATTGAATCACTTAATATCGTGCACTCTTGTGTTTTACTCTTGCTTGCTTAATCTTAGAATCATTYAAAACTGTGGAGAGAAGTATGTTGTGAGCATATMTTTTTTGAATATTTATAACCAAGGCTAGCAATTACTTAGTGTTGAAACCCTAGAATATAGAAGATAATCTCTATAATATAAGGGAAGGGGGAGCAATGGTGTCCCCCCTATGTAGTTACAGTCATACCCTTACTAATTACATATAGTTTATTTTAAAAAAAAAAATTCACACAACTCTAAGTCAAAATAAATATAAATTTATTTAAAAAACAAATTAAAGAAATGAGCCATCAATTTCTCAATCAACCCTACTTAATTGTTATTTGTCAATGTTAATTAACATTAGTTTTTCTTAAAATATGAAAAATTAAAATCATTTCCAATTATATATCAATCAATCACAATTGAATGAATCTGGACATTTTTAATTAAATAACTTATAACGAATTTGAACATTAATCATATGATTTTAAAGAATTTGGACATTCATTATGGAGTAGATATTATAATGAATTTAGACAATAATCATGACAAGTCTCTTAAATTAATAATTTGCACACACCACTATATATAAGACATGGTTCTCTCCCCATCAACTAAAACACTATAATACACAATTTTCTTTAATTTCTATCATGTAAGTAAAATTATGATGATTATTCATGTACATATCAACATTATAGTGTACGGAGTAGTTTTTTAAAATAACAACTTCATAAATTATATTCAATTCGTACAATGTTACTATTTCTTTACATATGACAACTCTACAGCACTCCATCTACCATTCCATTTAAATTTTCAACCTAACACCCCTTTATAAATAGTCGAAACTACCCAATAACAAATTGTCTTAAACCTAGGCGACTCCATTTCCCCATCTTTGAACTGTGGGATCTCAAGAGTGGGACTCCTTTTCTTAATACATCTGCATTTTAAACATGACTTATATCTACACCGCAGACTTTCATGCGTCCTTCGCCTTGTAATATTCCGGCACCTTTTAAACTTTGTCATAAAAAATGCAAACAAAAAATTATGAAATTTTATGTAGACTTAAATTGAATTCTAACATTGAGTTTGGGTTATAGTCATATTCATATTTATGCTATTAAATACACAGTTATCTTTTTTCTCCCTCCGCTTCTTAACTTTTTTAAAATAAAAATATATATATATTAAGTATGTAGTTTTTAATTGGGTTTTTCTCTGAGGGAAGGATTTATTGAAGGGTTAGTTTTTTGGAGGGAGCTTATGGATTAGACCAGTCTGAAGATGTTTTAAAGGTTGGAATTCTCTCTTACAGTATATCTAGGCTGGTTGGTTCATGATAGCGATTATATTCGATACCGCTGTGGTGTTCTAGTTGAACTGACTATTGTAGATTCCGGTCTGGCAGAACGTCACATTAGACACGCAAAGCTCATCGGCATCCACCCAAAATTTTAACGGATCCTACTGGGAAAAGCTATCGCCCTAATTTTCTACAACTTAGATTCTTTCTATTAATCCTAACTGTAGATAATACATAGTAAATCTCTTCAAAGTAATCGTCGAACTCACACACAATACAACCACCTCAACCACAAGTGTTCTCCATACCTCATTTCGCCTAATGACGCTCACCAGAGCAGCGAAAATAAACTCACACATCTGCTACAGCCAACTTCACAACATCCGGTCTGGATGAATACTCCATACTCACGCTACTCTCCTTACTCTCAATAATATAATCACCACTACTAATGAGCTCTACTATACAGTATAAACGTTGGAATCTACGGTTAATCTCGTGAATACTTGTGTCTCTTAACTGAGCTTGCTTAATACTAATAGCACCTATATGAAACTTGATTCGGTTCGAGAAAGTTCGAATATATAGAATAGAATCAGCACACTAATGATTTGTGTATATAGCATAATATATCAATACCATCAGATGTAGAAGGTGTGACTTTAGTGTTTGTTTTACATCTATGTATAGTAGGGTGAATTCTATTTATTTAGGTTGGAGATTTAATGGTGTCTCCCTCATAAATCGCTTTAGTTAATACAGTAAATGCACATTACTAATTACTCATTATTGGATACTATTATATATCTAAAAATAAAGAATTCACACAATCATAAGTCTAAATAGTATAAATCTCTTATTTTATAAATATACCAATTAAAGAAATGAGCATCATTTTCTCAATCAACCGTATTGAATTTGTTTTTGTCATGTTAATTAACATGTAGTTTTTCCTTCACAATATGAAAAATTAAATCATTTCCCAATTATAGTATCATCAATCAAATTGAATGAATCTGGACTTTTTATTTAAATAACTTATAACGAATTTGAAACATTAATCATATGATTTTTAAAGAATTTGGACATTCATTATGGAGTAGATATTATAATGAATTTAGACAATAATCATGACAAGTCTCTTAAATTAATAATTTGCACACACCACTATATATAAGACATGGTTCTCTCCCATCAACTAAAACACTATAATACACAATTTTCTTTAATTTCTTATCATGTAAGTAAAATTATGATGATTATTCATGTACATATAACATTATAGTGTACGGAGTAGTTTTTTTTAAAATAACAACTTCATAAATTATATTCAATTCGTACATGTTACTATTTTTTTAATATGACAACTCTAAGCACTCATCTACATTCATTTAAATTTTTCACAAATTTTTAAAGAGTGGTTTGGGTTTCAATCTTATTTTTGTCATTTTGTTAATATATAATTGATTTTCATCATTTTTTTACTATTGTAGCTTTTTTTTAGCAATCAAAAAGTCATGGATGATATTTATATTAAGTGCTATAAATCTTGGAAGAAAACTTGTTTTTAACTTTTCAACAAGTTCATTCAACTTGTGATGAAGTATTAAAATTATTCTAGCTATGGTACTTTCACATAATTTCTTTTTTAATGTCATTATATATGATGACTAATAAATATTTTTAATGTTTAATCATACTTATAAATTACACGCATGCACGCATGCGGTGCACAAAAACTAGTCAAGATATAATTTTCTCCTATATTTTAGGAAAGTCCCTAAAGATATTTCATGTTAGATAAATAATATCTTATGTTACTTTAGTTACAACACATGTAATTACCAAATTTCAGAGTAGATATATCCTCACAGAACATCTTGAAGTTTCAAAAAATCGTTTTTAAGAAAACTTTCAAAAATCTTTTTTTTTTTTTGCTCGAACAAGATGATCCATGTTGTGAAACAGTAGAACATTTTCCAACTAATAGTCACTAGTGGAAAAAAGGCAAAAGCCAAAGCTTTTTCCACTTAAAGCTCAATTTTGCCTGGTACTTTTGGAGATGGTACTTTAATATA
Organism: Bassia scoparia; assembly: GCA_008642245.1. Classification (NCBI taxonomy): domain Eukaryota; kingdom Viridiplantae; phylum Streptophyta; class Magnoliopsida; order Caryophyllales; family Amaranthaceae; genus Bassia; species Bassia scoparia. The sequence continues at coordinate 23,827 of SNQN01003068.1, forward strand.
TAAAACTCCAGATATGGAA
>SNQN01003068.1:42469-52471 GCA_008642245.1 Bassia scoparia
TCCTATCACCATATTTGCCTTGAATTGTGATTTCTCAAACCTTATTGCTTTGGATTTGGCCACCTATTGTTTGTAGGGTGAGAGGTGCTTGATTCAACCCTTTSCAAGGGATTGTGATCGAGGATTGACTTGGGCATTGGTTTGATTCTTGATTGCTCKATTCTAGTAATAGCTTGAGGGGACTTGGGTTTTGAGCTTGAAATGAGAGAGTTAATTGACTTGGGAGATGATATTGTATATATTTCCAAACCATGATTGCAATCACCCTTTTTGATGGAGTTGAACACASTCATTGATTGGCATTTTCCTTAACTATAGATGGTGYCACTAGTTTCTCCTAGGTGTTTTTGAGTATTTGTTTTCCCAAAGCTTAATTCAAGAGTTTGCATTAGCTAGTCTTAATTTAATTRCCCCCTTTCAAAGTAAGTTTAATTGCCAAACTAGTTTAGTTAGGATTTAAACACTTTTTGTTACCTTCCCAGTGGATCGACCCCTTACTTACTACTATACTTAGGTATAGTTAGTGGTATCGGATTATAAATTGTATTTGATAGTGTCTGGTTCGGTTTTCACTCAACGGCCCTAGTCAGCACCCATCAGTAATAGCGCCCAAGGCACATGCCTTTTTTTTTTCTTGCAAATTTTACTTAAAATTGCAATATGCGTATGGAAATTATATGAAGCAAAATTATTCAAATTTTACTTCATGTAATAAATTCATGCAAATCAAGTTTCATTGAGCCTAGGGCATATCATGAGAATGATTAGATTATTTAGATTAGGTTAGATATTAGACTGATCAACATATAATCAATTTTATATTTCCATCATTCTGTTAGCATTCCCTATATCAAATATCTGCCTCTTTTCTACCATTTCAACCAACATGTATATGTTTTCTACGGTCAAGAAGAAAACTTATGGTACGTTAGCTACTTCTAAACTTTGGTTGATAATAAAAGTTTCTGAGGGTTTAAATTGGGGATTTGAGGGTGCTATACCCTGGTTTTTGTCTAGAGGAGTCTGATACCTTAAAGGTGAACTACAATGAGCTTTGAATGTCCGGCTCCTCTATTAGTATATATCTTTCAGGGGTGATTAACATTGATCTCTTGTTTGGTGTTAATGTGTTATTCTTAGATGATAAGAGGTCGTATACAAGTTTTACCTAGATAAAAAGAATCTATCATATATCTGAAGCATGTTCAAATTAYTATCATCTATATTAATGTAAATCCCAAATGACAAAGCTCACAATCAATTCATAAAGCATGCATGAGACAACTCCAACATGGATAAACACATTAAACTTGTACTCCCTACTTAATTATGTTACTCTACAAAGTGTCATTTACCCAATTATCRGAACGACAATTTGAATGTATTATATAGTAGACTATCTAACTCACCGGACGAAAAATCCTTGATCCACCACTGTCTACGTAAATACCCAATCACTCGGCTTATTACCCGACTTATAACTGAAAACACGATGATTGAATTTAGCACCCCTAGTTTGAAATTCCTGGGTCCGCCACTGTTGGAAGCAAGCCAACCCACTTAAGGCTCTTGAAGCTTCTGAAACAAGCCATTCCATTGGATTTTGTTCTTCTTTGGGAAATCCACACAATTCTTCCACAAGTCGAAAATTCATGGAAAAATACACAAAATCTTTTTGAAGAAGTTTTGTACTTTGAATTTTTTTGAGATTTCAAAAAAAAAAATTTAATTTAAATAAATTAGAGAAAATTCGAAAAATGGCTGCAAATTCAGAATTTACTTCGACAAAAATCAAATATTTTTTAATTAATTTAAAATTATGTAAACTTAAACATATTTTTAGTCTGAGAATGCATTGTTGAAATTGCCTTTTGATCGTAGGGCCAATTGTAAGTTATGTTTCAAGAGACTGAATAAACCACCTCAAAGCAAATGCTCAAGTTCAACCGCAACACCACAGTAGCGCACTCAACTTATATTACACAACACAACTGATAAGACCTCCAAGACACCTGTGCACAGAACAAAATATGTTATTTGCGACTCCAACTATGTTGATCTGAGCTTGCTGTACCACACCCAGGTCTTTTCCCATTTGCCATAAGCTAGCAAACAAATGCCCAAATCCACAGTTCCCCAAAAGGCCACTCAAAGAATATATCAACAGATCATGCTATCAACACATCCTACACATCCATCATAATGTATTGGGCAAAAACTACCAGCTACATTCGTCCAAATGTTTCATACTATTGATAACAATCTCTTCCTAGCGAGTCAATCTCTATCAGCAATCTTAATTTGTAAACTTTTTAACTACGAAGAACTCTTTGTCATATTGACAAAACTCCTCTTATCTCCCACAATACATCTCACACATAATAAACTTGATCCACTCAACTAATCCGAATCTCAAATCTATCATGACATTTCCCACTTCACATCATCTGACACTAAGACAGTGAGCAAAGGAACAAAATGAGGTTCACCTTTTCTTGTCAAATTCTCTATGCAACTCCAAAACATTACTACTACCAAGTTAAAAGCTTGTAATAGGCAAGCTTTTATGATTTTTTGCCCTTTCCTTAGCAAAACAATAGTGGATTAAGTCATCTATGTTTGACCTGAATCCACCACCGAGAACCAGTTAAGCTACTGCCTTCATCATCAGCAACTCATTTTATTAATTGTGGCTTAACTGTTTCCAATTCAGTTTTTCCTTGATTTAGTGCTACTTCTGTTCATTCTTCTCATTTTTTAGTTTCATGCAAACTTCTTGTAAATGGTTAACAATGCACTAGTAATTTCATATTTACCATTCCTCTTTTTGAGTTTCATTTTCCTTTTTTATAGCATTATTAAGTCTAAGACCTGGTCAATTATGTTTCAAACACGTCAAGTAGAATATCTCTATCATATCATACAAATCTTACGAATTCGAGAGATAGCTACCTATTAGGAGTTGAATTTATTCTCCTGTCTATGTCATGAGACATTTGTATGACTTACTGTTCTCCTGAATTGTTCGGGGTACTATTTATGAAAAGTAATCATACAAACTTTATTTGCTGATGGGTCATCCTCTTCACCTGAGTCAAATTCAAAGTTTTCCATACAGCAACAACCATGGCTTTGTTGAATTCGTTCTTCTCGTTCTCATGTTCTATTTGCTTTCCATTTATGACAGTCCTTGATGACATGGAAAACTTCACCACATTTGAAGGATCCTGCATTAGAAGAAGTTAGCCTTATTAAAATTTTTTCCTTCATATTCTTTCTTCGGTTTCTGAAGTGCTTCTAAAAATGCTTACCATCATGGCAATGTCATCTTCTTCAATTTTTCCCTCATCAGCTATCCGTTTGACTGGTTCCTTATCTTTTTTCATATCAACTAACATCTCATGTGTCATGAGAGATTCCGATCAACTGTTCTAGTGTGAGAATAGTTAGATCTTTTGCTCATACACTCAGTCACCTTTACTATTTAAGTACCTATAAGGCTACTTAATTTTTCTTTACTGAGTTCCACTAGTAAAAGTCTCACCAAGATATTTTAGTCATTTACTATAATCATGAACGTCCAACAATCATTAAATTTTATTCGTACGAAAGCCTCATATTTTCACATAACTTAATCAACCTTAAAACATTTTACCATCCTGGTACCCTCTTAAGTTAGCCAGGGTATCCCAACTCTCTTTGAAGTTTTGCAAGTAGATTATGTTGGTTTTGTTCTCACAACTGGCTTTTTGTAGGATAGACACATCCTTTGCGATCGTCTCCAACATCATGTAATCACTGTTGTTATATTGACTTTCCTTCTCATAAACTACACCTAATTCAATGATTAGTGAGATCTTGGATGGTTCATTCCTCACCACCAACCAGTATTCCTAATCAATGCAGTGATGACCATATGCATTTTATTCTTCCACCGGCGTAGTTTTTCCCATTGAATTTTGGAGTCTTGTTGTCCTATCCAATGTCTGACATCTCGTGAGTACTCATGATCAACTTCTTTAGGTATTACCCACACAAAAAGCTTATACTCTGATAKCAATAAAGGTTCCCAAAGGTATTCAAGACAMGGGTGAATTGAATGCTTCTTAATTTTTTTTGCTTGTTAAACATTCTAGTTTGGGAAACTACKCCTAATCAAACAGCTGGCCGGGTTCGGGCTGGGCTAAGTAACTTTGCTACCCATTAATGCAGTTTGGGTGCAGGCTTGATAARTGTTTCCCAAACCCGCAATATGGGGACCTGCTGWCTAATTTGCGAGTTTACGAGCCTACATTTTAATATGACTCTAATACTCTTCAAGTTGATAATAAAAGTGCAAAATTAAATAACAAAATGACAATGTGAAAATAAAAGACAACAATTAATAGTTAACAATGCAASTTTCCATCTAAATATTTATTATTACATATTAAAGCAAAAAAATAACTATATAATAATTTAATAATAACATAAAATAAGTTAATAAAAAAGAACATTAAAACATAAAAAAACAGAAAATGGCAAGCCAGAATAAGCTTTCTAAAAATTAAAATCATAGAACAAAAATTAACTGATTTTGGATAAGAGAGTGGCTTGGTACAGTGAGTTTGGAATTGTGAGCGAGAGGTATAAAGAAAGTGAATGAGTGATACGGTTTCTAGTAATTACCGATTACTAGTGAGGAATGGGTAGAGGCTTTGGGTTTGGGAGTTGCGCCTAAAAGTTGGATTAATAATTTACACTTTTATGAGTTTACAATTTTTACATATTTTACAAAATACAGAACACGAACAATGTAGCAATTTCAAATTCTTGCAGGTCGGGCCGGGCTAACCTTTGGGCCACAGAAATATACAAAACCTGTCCTACAAAAATTCGGGCCATTTCTTAACTGCCCAAACCAGTCCATCGGGGAATATTTTTTACCCAATCCCTCAATTTTTTTGGGCTGGGCTGGGGCAGGATAGCGGGCCGGGGTCGGTATGATCATGTCTAAGGGAGATCAGTAAACAGGTTTGGCAGCGAAATATAAGTTGAACAGTATTAKACAATGTAATGAAATAAGGTAAATAGCACACCAAATTTAATGAGGTTCGGCAACTACGCCTATGTTCTCTTACCCTAGTCACTTTTATTAATCTATTCCAAAAAAAACAAAGTAACTCTCTCAAAGTATGTGAACTCACACACACAATGAAAACCCACACAGAACCCAAGTGTGCTATTTCGCACTTGAACACACAAGCATTCACAATTGAACTCACAGTTGCTACCCAACCACTAACCCCCTCCGTTAGTGTTTCACTACAAATCAAACGCTTTTCTCTCAAAATATACTCAATAAAATCATGGGGAGAATTCTTCAAAGTAAGGATGAATGTTCTGAATATTTATGACCAAAGGACAGAATTACTTTGGTCGAAAAACTAGAATACAAATATTTTAYGAAAGTCTCACTTGATATTATTTTATGCTAGATAACATAATATCTCTTGTTACTTTAGTTTAACCTATATAATCGCTAAATAWTTTGAACACATATACTTACCAAATGAACTTGACGTTTAAAAAAATTGTTTTAATAAAAAAATTAAAAAAATCTTTTTACCTCAACAAGATGATCCGTGGTGAGAGAACAACTAAACTGTTCACCCAACTATTAGTGTTAAGTTGAAGCAAACTGACAACTGGTCTAGTTGTCTTTAACCCTAGTCAAAATCCCTTTGTCAAAATCAATAATATAAGCATTCATCAATGACGCACGTGCTCTTTTTACAACAAAAACACTTAGTCTATTCAAAGACCTAATGTTTATGTTCTTCAACACTTCGAAGCCATCTTTAGCTTTGATTCTGCCCATTTTCAATATTTTGGATCTTCTCGAGTACTCCTCGAAGGAGTTCCATGATTCAAATATAGGAATAGTGCTATGCAAATAATAAGTAACATAGTGCATATCAATCTTGTTAGTATATTATACCTTTATTAAGTAACCAAGAACGGTTTCCTCAACTCTGAAGACCATCTACATCCCATCTAACTAATGTACTTATTCATATAACTATTTGTCATCACTAAAAACACTAAGGCACTCAACAGGTGGTGTCTATGGAAACACCACTTTGGTAATGTGTTTTGGAAATGAAGGTCTCTAAAACGAAAGCTGAAGTACTTGTACCTACAAAAAATGCGTTAGTTTTACATACACCTTTGGTCATTGTTTCTTCTTGAAGGTCTATCTTCCATGGGTCACTTGTTGAATGTATACTTGCTTATGTGTGTTCGTTTGTTTGTGTTCTTAACTGCTTTCCCTTCTTGATGCCTTTAGGAACACCACGTCCGGGTTCCTTTTGTCGATTTCACATCCATAGAACCTCCACATCCTTAACTTCTAGAAGTTCACATGTATTGGAACTTCACGCTTCATTTAGGATTTCACAACCTTTGGATCTTCACATGCTTTAGACTTCATGTCCTCTCTTTAGACCTTACGCCCTCCGGAACTTCAGCTCCTCGTTGAGGATGTCACTTCCATTTGGAGCTTCACGCCTGTTAAGTGCCAAAAATGGTCACATTTAGGGCCTATTTACTCTCCTATTTGGCTTTTTTATGTTTTTGACTGTCATTACAGCTTTTTGGCTAGTTTTCATCTTTTACTAAGTTTTAGTGATTTTTAGTAGATTTTCAAATGTTTTTCCTTTGTTTTCTTTTTATTATCCTTTAAGTACCTCCTAATGTGTTGGTTTCAGGTTTTGTTTTTAAAGATGCCTTGCTAATTTGATGCAAGATTGCGCTTTGAAGCTTTGTTTCTTTTGTTCTAACTATTCTTAAAGCCTTACTTTTACATGTTGAATTTTCAAGTACTCTTCTGCACTGGAAATTTCAAGTCAACAACATAAACGGTAAATTACAAGCTAAATTTTGACTTCGAGGTTAAAGATATGGCCGATCAAAGTTGGAGCATTAGAAGCAAAGAAATTTACAAAGTTGAGCAAAGCGTGGAGAAGGGAGATAGAGCGACGCTCTGGCTTCATCTCTTCGAGTAGAGTAAGATTCTATTCTTTGGTTTCAATTTCGTACAAGTTTTACTAAGTTTTGTTGCATGTAATTTTTTTATCAATAAGAAAATGCTTAGAAGCTCAGAATGACAACATACTATACCGGGGCCGGGGAGTTCACCGGGCCGGACTAGGTCGGTCCCTCTCTCCGGGGGGTACAATTTAATGCGGCTCGGTTTGTTGCAAGAATTGAATTCTTGCTTTTACATTATGTGAGTATGCCTGGAGTTGTGTGTTTATACTCAGAATGAGAGAGGAAGTCGCCACTACACTTCTTTTGGGAAGCAGCGAATACTCGTTATAAGCCTTGCCTATAATTGCATTAAAGCAAGGCGAAGGATTTCATCTCTGGTAGTGCACCAAAGGTCTAGATTAGGGACAAGGAAGGGTGAAGTAGTGCACAACATCCCCCGACAGTCTAGCGGCCTCTACTCAGTTATTGCGAGTTCATTGTCCAAAAGACAACAAAAAATAAATTTCSGTTTTTAACCTTAATCATGRAAAATTACTAGGCGGGTTGTTTAAAAAAATACTATGCACATAGTATCTAGTTTGTTGTGGCATGTGTTGTTAATTCCGTATTCCAGGAGCCTAATGCCGGTTGTCCYTAGTTATCTTAATAGGCGTGAAACAAGAAATTTGCAGGTCTTTATTAAAGCATATTATGGTTATGAGACAAGCATGCAAGCAATCGTATGAGGAATTGAAAGGTTATGCCTTAAGGTTGCTTTCAATTTGAATTTTCAAACCGTTTATTAATTAGTTTTACTTGCAATTTACATAGAAAGTCGAATTTCTAAACAAGCATGCAAAAGGGGGTTTAGAATTGAGACATTGGCCTCAAACCTACCTCGCAACACGAAGTCGAACACCAAGAACGCTGCCTCGGACKCTTAGGAACCCTTGTAGAACCTTAGAACCCTTGAAAACCTCTTAGATCTATTGAAAAAAGAGCCTTTGAATATGCCTTTATGTGTTTGAATTGTGTTTGAATGTGTTTGAATGTGTTTTCAGAGTGTTTGTGAGAGAGAATAAGAGAGAGGGAGAGAGAGAGAGTTGGACGAGGGAGAGAATGTAAGTCCAAAGCCAAAAGTTTGTGAAATGAACGGGGAAGGCTCCCTATTTATAGGCAAGGGTAGAAATCGGGCCAATAATTGGGCGTAATTACGCCCAAAACTGGGCACAATTGCGCCTAATAAATGCTTGGATTTTGGCCGATTCGCTTGCCTCGAATAGCTTGATTGCGATTGTATAATATCGTAATATAATCGTATGTGATGTTATACGATTATTATTCGATATTATTGCGATTGTGTCGGATTTTATMGCGATATTCAAGATTGTTTTACCTCGAATAGCAAGATTGTAATGAAATAATATCGTAATATAATTGTATGCTCCCTCGAGATGTGTGTTTCGAGGCGAAAATCCCGGGATGGCCCGCTATGCTCGGTTTTGTATTTTTACTTAAGAAATTCATAAATATTGGGCCATAAGTCGAAAAATTATGGAAAATATGTACAAATTCNTGGGCACAATTGCGCCTAATAAATGCTTGGATTTTGGCCGATTCGCTTGCCTCGAATAGCTTGATTGCGATTGTATAATATCGTAATATAATCGTATGTGATGTTATACGATTATTATTCGATATTATTGCGATTGTGTCGGATTTTATMGCGATATTCAAGATTGTTTTACCTCGAATAGCAAGATTGTAATGAAATAATATCGTAATATAATTGTATGCTCCCTCGAGATGTGTGTTTCGAGGCGAAAATCCCGGGATGGCCCGCTATGCTCGGTTTTGTATTTTTACTTAAGAAATTCATAAATATTGGGCCATAAGTCGAAAAATTATGGAAAATATGTACAAATTCCTTGTGAAGAGTAGGGTGTTGTGCTAAAATTTTGTGAATGTTGGAATCATGTTCATAACTTAATTGATTATCGCAAAATTAATTAAATCGCTGAAAATTCCGAAAAATTGCCGAAAAATGCTTAGAAAAAATCAGAAAATTTCCGAAAAATTCTAGAAATTAAAAATGTTAAAAAATAAGTTAGAATTATTTGAAGGTCAAAACTTATTTTGAGGTGCTAAATACTTAGAATAGCTGTCCGGTGCAAGGGAATCTGCCTTTTTTAGGGCTTGTCAAGATCCCAGCTCTCTCCATTTGAGTTGTGTGTTGCGAGGGGTGTCTTATCATTGGCCATTCTGAGCTGGGGACAAATGTATCTATCTACAAAAGCCCCCACTTTGGCTGAGTTTGCAGAGAGTAAAATCTCGTAAAATGAAAGCCAAAGTACTTGGTACCTGCAAAACAAATGCGTTAGTTTTACCTGGACCTGCGGTTGCATGCTACTTACTTGCTTGTCTCTGTTGCTAACATTTTTGCTTGCGTTTCCACCTATGATTTTMATTCCACCGCGGCTCCGTGCTTTGATCTTTGGGGGAAATTTTCACCTATGGTTCTMATTTTCCTGGGGATTTTCTGCRAACWGWTTATTTGCCTCTATACTTCCGTTAAGATTTTCTAGRGTACTATTATCTCAATTTCCATTCCGATGCCTCCGTTAGGACTTCATGGGGAACAATTGCGATGTCCGTATCGATGCCTTCGTTTGGTCATCTTCGGGGAAAATGAAATGGTATCCGTATCGATACCTCCATTTGGACTTCTTTGGGGAAGATGAAATAGTGTCCGTATCGATGCCTCCATTTGCACTTGGTGCTTGCTTACACTTTCTTTATCCCATCTCGGGTAGTGGTCCAGGAAGATTKACATACTGGTAACGCAMCGTATAGCCACGATCGCGTATGGCGAATGTCTTTTTGCTGGTGCGTGCTTGATCTGTTATATCCCATCTTGGCTAGTCGTCCGAGAGAATTAAACTTGAGGTAACGTCACATATAGCCATAATTTCGTATAACAATGTCTTTTTG
>SNQN01003069.1:9843-34662 GCA_008642245.1 Bassia scoparia
TWMMAAWWAAAWTWAAARKWAMYTWMMAAAAAAATGTTAGTTACTTATAATGAGTTTAAGATAGACAACAACTTATATTTGTAACTAATAATAATTTGATGGTACGGTTACAACTTACAAGTAACTGATAAATAAAAAAGATTAATTAATTTTTTTTAAAATACAAAAACAAGTGTAGGTCGATACTTCTCTTGCCCTATGCATCTAGTTCAATTACTCACTCATTACTCCCACACTCTCACACCATAACCCACCCTCACCATCCACCACGCCTGATCAACACCGCCACACCGCCACCGACCTCGCACTCCCTCAAACTCTCTGCCACCTACCACACACCACTTTCATTCACAAACACCACGAGACCGTTCATGTGTTGCACGCCTGATGCCCCCACCACCACGGCTCTCTCGCTGACGCCTCAATTTTGGAAACCCTCTCGCCGTCGAAACTTTGGAAACCCTTTCGCCGCCGTCGCTCTCTGTCACCTACTTCTTTGCTTTTGTGAGTTTTTTACGGTACTTATTCATCTCTCTCCTAAGGTTTTGAAATTTGTGCGATTTTGACTCATCTATGTGTCTTTTATTGAGTTTGATATTCAAATTTGGGCAATTTTGAGTCGAAATCATGGATTTTGTTCCGTTTAAATTTTCGATTTTGTGCGATTTTTTCCTCCTCATTTTACTGTTATTCATTGATTTATTTTACCAATTTTTATTGTAAATTTTGTTTTTTTTCTGTAGCTGTAATACATTACAAGTTCTGAAGCAGATTGAGAAGCTTACTAGAATGAAGAAGATGATGGAAGAAGCAGGAAGACCTTTCTAGCTACAGGATTTATAGTTTGCTTCAATTCTTGTATTTTTTTCAACCAAATTATATGGTCTTGTTGTAACTTGTAACGAGTAAAAGATCCTCACAAAGTGAGAGACAAGATTAGTAGATTAACTATGTGGTGATTAATATTGTAATTGATACAATTCTTATATTTATATGAAATATTATTGTTTCCTATCCGTAATTCTATAATTGCAAAATTTTGAATTAATTGTTTTTTAAAATTTTGTTTAGTAGTATTTGTAACCATCATTTTTAGAAAATAGTTACAAATAGTGTAGTTATAAGTAACCAACATCATAAAAAGTGGGWTAAAATAAGTACTAGCTATTGGTAACTTACATTTAGACATGTTGGTCGCAAATAACACGGTTTTAGGTAACTGCCACAGAGGTAACCATCGATGTTGGTTACCTATGTTGGGATTTCATCCCAAGTCCCACATCGGAAATATATGAAGTGAAGAGGTGCTTTATATTATAGAGCTCACACATACACACTAACAAGGCCTTTTGGGGTTGTCCAAAAGCAAAGCCATGAGGGTCACACACTCACACCCAAAGCGTACAATATTGTTGTGTGTGTGGGGGGGGGGCACGGGTTCGGCGGCCCTACAAGTGGTATCAGAGTCGGGCAGTTCGGTCCGAGGAAGGAAGGATGTTCTAGTTGATTTTTTGGGTCCGATCCAAAAAACCCCGAAAAGCCCGCTCCATTTTTCTGCCTTTGAACAACAAGTTTAGGCCCGAATTCAAGCCCGACCCATGATCACCTCTAGATGAGAGTGAAATAGGAAGATGATGATTTAATTGAAGGAGGAATTGGGGTGTTTGAATTGAAAGATAAAATGGTAATTRCATMGGGTAGGATGAGTTTTGGAGGGAAATGAATGAGATGTGGGACCCACATGCCGGAATCGGAGAGGAAAATGAATGATTGATGGGACCCACATGCCTGAGAATCTAAGATGGTATTTCATTCAACTGAAAACCGAGGTGAGTAGTGATTTCTAATGGTTTTGCAAAAAAATGGACAGTTATTTTAATTTAATGGAATCCGGGTAATTTTTTTAAAGTCCCAAATCTGGTAGTTAAAGACAAATTTTCTTAAACTATTATACGCTATCAGATATTAAACACTTCGATAATAATAAATATTAAAATTTTAAATCTCAACCTCTAAATGAGTGAAATTTGGTTTGTTGCGTTTAATTTGATACAGAAAAAGTACATTACAAAATAAATTGAAAAACTTTTAAAAACTACAAGATAATTTCATTTGACGTAGATCAATATAAAAAAATAAAATTAAATAATTAAACATTTTTTTGTGTGCTTAGAGAGCCACAAGAGGCGAAGATAAGAATCGATCACAGGATCATTGGCATCGGGATGGAAGTTTTAACCACTTGAACTACCCCTCACTCTCATTAATAATAAACTATTAAATCAAAGATACAAGATAAACCTCCTAGCAAATCAAACTTCATGTAACAAATATATTTCGCGTTTTCTCTATATCTATTTATATAACAACGTAAACAGTCACTTCTCTATATTTCACGTACCTTCTTAATTGTTATTTACCATTCTTCTAAGCACATTGCATAAATGAGAATACATTAATGAAAGCAACCAGCCATGGAAGGTAAGAAAATAAGTTCTCACTAAACTTTTTTTTAATCCAAATTTAAATTAAAACACTGCCATTAATTAAAAATTATAAATTAGTTAAATTCTTCAACTTTATCTATCATTATCATCAATAAATATTTAAACAAATTTTAAAAATATAAAATAATATTAAAATAATTTAATAAAACAGTGCTATCGCACAAGAATTAAATTAGTTCCAATATGTAAAGATAATAATACTTCAATTTAAAGTTATCATCATGTCACTGTAATATTGCCAAATTTCCTCTAATATAATTAAAACCATTTTTTTGTATGACATATTTGAAAGATTACACTAAACCTTCTTGTAAAAAAAAATTACAATAAAGTACTCCGTAATATATTTTAATTCTTATTTTAATTTATGTTTACGTACTCTAGATTAAGGTATGTATACGATAAATATCTACTATTATGTTTAACATTGTTTTTTAGTCAATTGTTTTATAAGTATAAATTTTATATGTCAAATATTCGTATTTTTCGGGTGCTAATTTTGTTTATGAGATAAATTTAGTGGAACGAAAACCGAGAGATAATAAAAGTTCCTAGTGATATTGAAGGGGTTGCCGCAGTTGTTTGCTAACAAGAGAGAAAGAAAAAATGAAAAGAAGAAAAGGAGGGAAAGGAGGTAGGAAAACCACCAAACATTAAAAAAAAATTAAAAAAAGGAGGTGAGGAGTAGAGTGGGCAAAAGGGGGAAATGGAAAAAAGGAAAGGGGTTGGGTCTTCCCTCCACAATCCACATTGATATCATCCCAACCAAACCAAATTCCCTCCTTCAACTCTTCCCTCGTTTTTCTGTCTTTCTCTCTCTCTCTCTCTCTCTCTCGTCACGCTTCAGCGCCATCCTCAGATCTCTCTCTCCTCCCTCGATCTTCCAACAGAATATAAAACCGTCCTCTCAATCAATTCCGACGATTCCAATTGCAATTTGAACTGTAAACCCTCCTCCTCTCAGTAGTGCTGAGCCTGAGGCGATTGAATTGATCAGAAAGATGTCGACTCCAAAACCACCATCAGCAATCACAGTCCCAGTCCCAGTCCCAAGCAACACCTCCATCTGCTCAGAAGAGTCAGCTCCCCTTCACTTCCATGAAGCCGCTTTCGTTCCTACGCCTGGCGACTACCATCGCTTCTCCGACATTCGTCCTCTCTCTCCTCCTCCTGACTCCGACCTTCTTCTCGTCAAAACCCCTGTTTGTCTCTCTCTCCTCTCTCCCTCCCTTTTTATTTTTTTTAATTTGATTTTAATTAATTTAATGTATGTTATGTATGCATTCTCTACTGTGGTTTAAACGATCGAATCCTATCAATTGAGTTGGGGATCCTTAATTTCATGTCCTTGTCTAATCTCTACTGCCTGTTAGGGTGAAGGAAGGGTAAAGGGTTTTCCGTTGTTTCTACTGCGGTCAGCCTGTTATTTAGTTGCTGCTTTCATATAACATTCACTGTTATTTATTTATGCTGCCAATTTTGCTACTTGCACATTTCAATTCCCCAACAGCTGCTGCTTCTTCAATTTCCCACTCCTCAATTCCTTATGTGTGTATATATATTATATATGTTTGGTGTTGTTCTTCACAGCCAATGAAGCGCAAGAGCGAGGCCGCCGAATATGATGGCGATTCCAGTGATTGGACCACCACTCCAGGCTACACTGAAGTAGTTAACAGCCCTCTCCAGACACCTCTTTCTGCTAAGCTGCAAGGGACGTGGATCCAGGATTTCCAAGTGCAACAGACCTGCTCCTCAAACTCCCATATCCAATGTTGTCTGTATTAACCTTCATATTACTAATTTACTATCCTCTTTTTTTACATCATTTATCACTATCTTATATGCAATTTGTCCTGCACCTGCAGCTTCTCCCGCAACAATCTTACTCCTGTTGGTCTTGTCGCTACGATAGCTCCTTGGTTATAACTTCACCTTCTCTTTTATCTACTCTTCCATTTTTCTGTACAAATTCATCCCCTAACTTGGGCTTTCCATTTCATTATTCCAGGACTTTTGACAAAAAATTCATCAATTTGATCAAGCACGCAGAAGATGGTATTCTTGATTTAAACAAAGCTGCTGATACTTTGGAGGTATATTTCGTGTCTATGCTTCCAATCCCTTTTTTTCCCCTCTTCTTCAAGTGAACTGAAGAGCTCTTTTGCATGCCTTAGGTTCAAAAAAGGCGTATCTATGATATCCAATGTTCTGGAGGGAATTGGTCTGATTGAAAAGAAGCTGAAGAATAGGATACATGGAAGTATGTATGACTTTGTGTCTCTACTCTTTAGCATTGTTTATGTGCTATCTTCTTTCATTTCCCCCCCCCCCCCCCCCCCCCCCCCCCCCCCTGCCTCTGCTCTCTCTCTTTCAATGAAAAGTGACCTAATATGGACTATATATCCATGTGTCTAATTGATCAGGGGACTTGATGTCTCAAGGCCAGGTGAGGCGGACGATAGTGTTGCTAGTCTACAGGTTTGTGGTTATGACCTACAGCTATTTGGAAAGACCATGCGTTCTTCACTTTTGTGCGCTCATTTAAATCTTCCGTTTTTAGTGTTAGTTCACACATAATATTCCTTCCTGCAGGCAGATGTTGGAAACCTTTCGATTGAAGAACGCAGATTGGATGAACAAATAAGGTCAACTTATGATGAGTCTGCTTAATTAACCGTTTACTTCACGTTCTCCACGCAGATTAACGTTGCTGCTTCAATACATTGCAGGGAAATGCAAGAAAGATTAAGGGAAATGAGTGAAGATGATATCAATCAGAAGTAATATTTCCTGCTCTCGATAACTCTACCGTCCATTCTCAGCATTTTGTAATTTATCTTCCCTAGTTCTTTATTCACCATCTACATATGACATCATTCAGGTGGCTGTTTGTAACTGAAGAAGACATAAAGGGCTTACCCTGCTTTCAGGTTTGTTTGTTGTTTGCTTCTAGTCTTCACAGTAATTTTGATGGGGGTCTCCAATAAGTCGTGTTGGAGTTTCCAAAGAAGTGTATTATAGATCGGTGCCTTTTTTTTTTTTTTTTTTTGTAATTTGTGATCTGTTGCAGAATGAAACCTTGATAGCAATTAAAGCCCCGCATGGAACAACTTTGGAGGTTCCGGATCCAGATGAGGTATCTCCAATGATTTTGGCCACTGTAAATTTGTTACATACTACATTGTTGTCATTTCTGAGACACCCTATCCCTATGTGTTTGATGTATCAGGCAGTTGATTATCCTCAAAGAAGATACAGGATCGTTCTCAGGAGCACAATGGGTCCTATTGATGTTTATTTAGTCAGGTATGATTTCCATCATTTTCTATGGCTTTGGTGCATAGGTTGTCAACTATTCATAATGCTTCTATTTAGTTATACTGAAAATTGTAATTTGCTTTCAATGTGTTTGTCTCTGTTATCTTGCCCTCTGTATTTTACATACATAGATTTGTCAGGACATCAAGTTTTTATCAACTTTTATATTCTGTTCGTATATGCTGGCACTTACGCATGTACACTTCATATGGGAATTATGTTAAAAAATAGTTATAAAGGCTTAAAGATGGGAGTGTTTTGAAAAACAAAATAGTACCTGTAGTTATACTAGTTTTATCTAAACTCAACAAAAATTAAGAGAACTAATTTTAGTTTTTTTATGTTGTATAACGTATATTAAGGTCCTCAAGAATACAGCTACTTTATCCATGTAGCAGTATTAGTCTATAATCTTTATCAATATAACAACCTCCCTTTTCTTCTGATACTATGTTTGACTGTGCATAATTGTCAATGCATTTTTTTTACATATACTTACATATTAGTAAAATCTACAATAATATGATATGAAAAGATAAAACCCAATGGCCCACATGGCTATATAAATATGTCTTGTAGAGTCTCCAATTGTAATTGTAGCAAGTTTGTATCATTACTGATTGGTTTAGACTTTGTGTTTCATGAGTCAGAGCTCATGATTTCTTTCCCAGCTTTGGTTACTTTCAGATTCTGCTTCTTTACTTGTTTTCTTGCCTTTGTAGTCAATTTGAGAGAAATTTGAGGAGATCATGGTGCCGAGCCTCAGCCAGATACAACTACCTCAGGTTATGACGAACACACAGAAGTTGCAAGCAAAGAAAGAAAATGATGGTGAAGAGATTTGAAATGCAAG
Source organism: Bassia scoparia (assembly GCA_008642245.1). Taxonomy (NCBI): domain Eukaryota; kingdom Viridiplantae; phylum Streptophyta; class Magnoliopsida; order Caryophyllales; family Amaranthaceae; genus Bassia; species Bassia scoparia. Next base: position 16,525 of record SNQN01003069.1, read on the forward strand.
GATTAGATCTCATAGAATATGCTCAGATGCCAAATGCTCAGCAAGACTTTTGTGAGTGGAATCAATGAAGATAGTGCCTGAGTGATGTAATTTCTATATGTGAGCTTTTTAATTGTCTTGGAAGAAAATGCCATAATTTTGTACTCAGTTGGAACACAGCCGATTACTTATTGCTTGCTGACTATTTAACTATTGAATTGAAAATATTTACTTTTATTAATATTTTAACTGTATGATTAATGAATATTTGGGATTAATATTAACTAATTAATATATATCTTGGATTAATATTTAACTATTAATTATTTAAACTTGAGTTAATATTACTATTTATAATCGTTAATGATATATATTGGGATTAATGACATTAAACTGAAATATAAATTTAGGATTAGTTTTTTAAAAATTATCATCATCATGTATTATTGTTATTAAACTACAAGTAATATTATAATATTATTATCACTTATAATAATAATAATAACATTATCAATGTTATTATTATCCATTATCACCACTTAACAATTAATTAATAAAATAATTAAGATGAATTGAGCGGCTGAACTGAATGAAAATAAGCTGAAAGTAACAGATCCTTAGATTATGAATGTTTTATGTTTGTTAGAGTTGTAAGATAAGATATTGAAAATATTGATTGTCGGAGCATACAACCGAGATTTCAGGGTCGGATGGAGATTTTTCGTTGTTTTTGACAATCTTGTTTGAAGTTTGGATTCTTATTTTTACTTTGTTAAAGTTGCTCGGTAGTCTATATTTTATGAACTTATATGTTATGCTAAGTACTTTTCACAACAGCTTGAACAAAAGTGGCTAATATATTTAAACCCTCTGTTTCCCCCCTACAGAGTGATGCTGATTACTGGTTGCTATCGGATGCTGATGTTAGCATTACTGATATGTGGAGAACAGATTGTATCCTTTAAGTATTTAATACAACACTTTGGTAGTTCTGTTTAACATCCAATCTCTTTATTTCATAATTCCAGCCCATTAATCCCAAGTCAGAATTATCGAGTATCCAGCAGAACCAACATTGCGATAGAAATGTTTGAGATTCTAGGTTGGAAAATGTGAAATTTTGATTCCCTAACTAATGGTAGCTGGTGTTGAATGGAATGAATTAGGAACTATTCATGAAGACTATGGTGTGGCAATGTTGGCAGCCGCGCCACAAAGCCCGCCAGCTAGTGGAATAGAAGTATTTCCAGCTAACACAACAGGCAGTTGATTGATTAGAGTATGGAATGTGAAGGACTTGCCAATGTTCCATTTTGATCAGTATTGCATACTCGGAAGTGAGCCTCCTACCTTCTTTTGAATTCATCCTGGAATCGGGTAACAAAGTCGGCTCAAGATTTTGCAATATGATATGCGCAGCAGTTGTGTGCATCAGTTAGTTGGCAGTGAGAGATTGTTCCCGATGTTACTGCACAGGCGGTGGTAGAGATACTGCCCAACAATGAACATAACAGGGGGCATGTTTAGTCTGTAGTTGTAATCTTGTACATACTTTGGTTATTTTAGCCAGACCAAGTAGATAGTTATTGCTACATTCATTTGTTGACTGCATATAGATTGTTAGATATTAGTGTTCTCTTCGTGTATGAAAATGGTAGGGAGAGCAACCAGAATTTGATCTGGTAATATTGTAAAAATTGTATCTGGTTTGTAGGCAGTTTAAGATGGTTGTTGAAATGGCTGCGAGACTTGGAGCATTTGTATCCTTGAAGGATGATTACAGTCAGTTTGAAATTCAGGCAGGCATTAGGACTTGCATAATTACAGGTACGAGCAGAGAAATACAGTATAACAAGGATGATTACAGGTATGTTTAATACTAGGTAGTGCTACAGTTTTCTACGAAGGGAAGCATAAATCAGGAATCTTTGTCAACTTTCTTTCCGATCCAGGAAGCAACGATGGGAGTAAGCGCAACTGTGGGAGGAAACCGTATTGGGGATGCCGCCTTGTGAGCTGCATAAGCTAGCGCAAATGTCCCTACTTTCTCCCCGGTCTCGTTTGTTGCAATTCCCACCTAGTAGTATACAGAATGTGTTAACGACAATTCCAATGAATCTGAGAATGAACGAGTGTCGTTTACCTTCTGAAGCAAAGCAGAGACATCAACACCAGAAGAGACAAGGGCATAGCATAACGTAAATGATATGAGAGATAAGGTTATGGAAGTGGCCAAATATGCTCCCCCGTATTTTGCGAGCAGCTCTTTTGCTTCATCCCCCTTTGATTTCTCTCCTTTTCCCTTTTCATCTTCCTTGGAGCTCAATATCTGCGCTTCACCAAATCCAATCCAATCCAGTTTTGTTCATTTYTAAGGGTAATAATTAGATTGCTCWTGSTARTTGGTAAACAGCAAAGTAATAGTACAAAACCTCAATTCAGCAAACTAAATCAGCAGCATTTACGCAGCAATRGTGAAGTTCAGAAATACAGTTTAAACTTTAAAGGATAAGCTGACATTCGATAAAACATAAAACAGAAAAAATGAATTACCTTCCACAGACCAGCTTCAAGTCCATATTTCTTCGTGACTTCCTCGGGAGAAGGTGAAGATGGTGATGGTGATGGTGATGGTGATCCTGATGGTGGTGGAGTTGGGATTTCCTTGGTCTTATCTTTAACAGCTCTTACTTGAAACTTGCGATTAGGAGAAAATCTCCGAGTGTTRTAAAGTGACGAAACATGATTATTGGGGAAATTGAATCTGTAACTGSCGTTTGTGTTACTGACATGGCTATCAAAGATCAGTGAAGAAGAGGAGGAGAGAGAAAGGATGACAGGAGCAGTGCTCATTTTGAACGATGAGGATGAATGTGTTGTGTGATGTTAACTTTTTACAGAGTCCATTTGGGAACTCTTATCTTTGCGGCCCAGCCCATATGGCAACCTATTGTACCACGTTTCTCATCCTTCCATCCACCTCCTATACATACAACATACTTTTTCCTTACCTTTTTCCCTTTTGAAGAACTATACGCAAATTATTAGGTACAACCTCCTCAACCTAGCAAAATACAACCCCCCTTCCCATATCTTATGTGACACATGATTTATTCCCCTCCTACTATTATCTCTCACGCATGGTTTTTTTTTTAAAAAAAAAATAAAAAATCATTAATTAAATAAAATTTAAGTAGATATAAATATTTGACAACTAATAAAAGCAATGAAAAAAAAGACACTTGTATAATAGGGGGTTGTATCATGCAATGTAAGAGGGTTTATATAATATAGGCTTTGGGAAGTATATATACATTAATTGATTGTTGATATGGTGGTAATTGAGTCTATATTTGGTAGAGAAAATTTAAATTCGATTTCCACAATAACAATTGAGAGAGAACTGAAACTTAACCACCTAGAACTGATTCTCGAATCCGAATTACCCAAAAAGATAACCCGGGTGGTAAATATATATATATATATATATATATATATATATATATATATATATATATATATATATTATCCACGGACTATCAAACATGAAGTAGACGATTCCTCCATTTATTTTCTCTTTGCTCTTGAAAATCTTTATATTTCTCCCCTTTTCATTGTAAATGTCTACTCGTTCTCGTGGCTTATTTGATCGTACCATTGTTAGTTCTTGAAAAAGTTATGCTTCGTATTTGTGAAATAATATATTTTTTTAAAAAAATATTGCTTGCACAAATTCAAGATCAAGAATGACAATATAAAAAAGAAAAAATTGTCACTCAAAAAAAAAAAATAAATTATCACCCAAAATTGATTTTATCACTCATTTTTTCCTTTATTTGAAATAACCACCTTAAAAGTAAAACCATTAAAAATCACCACTTTTAACAAATTTTCAATTCACTTATATTAGGACAAAAAAAATGAAGAAAATACAGTAAAGAATAAATGGTAACTTTCAAAAATTAGATTAGAAATAGTCGAAAAATGGTTGAATTTATGCTAAAGGGTGTTAATTTTTAATGTTGTTAAATTTTAGGGTGGTTATTTCAGATAAAGAGAAAAACGGGAGGTAAAATCAAGTTTAGGCAATTTGAGAGTGGTTATTTACAATTTATCTTTAAAATAACACGAAATTTATGATCTGTTTGACATTGACGATTGTTGTGGTTTTCTTTGTTTTTATTTTTTGTTCTAAAAAATTATGTGATGTATAACATATAAAAGATTAAAAAAATCGTTAAATTTATTAGAAACATGATAATTTTGAAAAGGAACAATAAAAAAATTGTTATTATGAAATCCTATTATTAAATAAAAACTGGTAATATTGAGATTTCGCCAAAACTCGTGATTATAAATTATAATTGAGAATTCCCCTATATTAATTAGACCGTTGACTCTTTATGAGTCATGACCCAAAAAAATTAGAATCAAAGTGCAGCACTCCATAGTTATTGATCATGTTCAAAATTGAATTGAGCGCTGCTTAAGTGGTATAAACAAATAATGAATGAATTATTATGGAAGGTAAATGTTGCAGGTAGAGCTCTAAATCTCTAATCCAAAAATGACACCGGCGTGATATTGAGGGACAGTATTTAGAAAATAAAGCTGGACCATCTTCTGAAAAGCGAGCCAGGTGAGGAGGCTATCGGAGCCGGCTTGATGGGACTTTCCAACGGTGCGGTGGAGGTGGAGAGTGGTGGCAACGCGGTCCAAGCCGCCATACAAGCTCTTGCAGAACTTCATGATGTGTTTGATGTCGTAAAGCCTAACACCGAAGAAGGCCCTGGTGAGGGCCAAGAACTCCGGGAGAGAATGAGGCAAGCGGCGGCGGGTGAGGATCTTGATGAGGTAGGCGAAGTCGTAGGCGCTGTGGAAGGTGACCCAGGTGAGGGAGGGGTTGCAGAGCAAGCCGGAGGACATGATGAGCTGGGCGAAGTGGGAGGAGTCAACGCCGTGGGAGAGATTGCGGTCGAAGTCAATGCCCTGTTGGGTGAGCAAGTGGACGGAGTCGGGGGCGTGAGGATCGCGGTGGATGTTGAAGTCGGAGAAGTTGAACTCCCAGATGAAGCGGGTGTGGCCGGTGCCGAGATCAGGGAGGTTGCCGGAGGCGTCGGATAAGGTGAGGCCGAGCTGGATGAGGTTGAGCTCGTCCACGTTGGATTTAAGGAGGCGGTAGAGATCGTGAGAGTTGCTGCTGCGGCGTTTGTGAGGCTGAGGCTGGCGGTGGATCACCCCGGGGAATTCGGTGTCCATTGAAATGAAAGGGTAGTAGTCGACGAGGTTGCTGATAATTTCTATTTCTGATTCGAGATTGGAAGCCCATACTTCCCTCACCACTACACCTGCTGCTGTATGCTTTGATGATTTGCCTTGTTCACCCATAGTCTGAATTTTACACATGATAGGATCACCGGATCAGAGTAGGTGGCTGGGTGCAGTACGTGCTTTGTTTGTTTTGTTTGGTAGGAGATGAATTAATATGGAAGAAGAAGAAGAAGCAGTGCACATAAATATATACTACTCCGCAGGTACCAGGTAGAAACACAATTGAGGCTGCTTCAAGTTGTTGCTTCCAAGAAGGGGAGTAGAATATCAGCAACCCAGTCAAGTTTGAGTTTAGTGGACTTGTCTGTATTGTATCAGAAACTAAACAGGAAACAGTCTCTCTTCAACGCGTCTTACTTTTGACCATATTAGTAGTAGTAGTACTCAATTACACTCCTACTTTATATGATTATATCCCCATGTTTAACTTCTTTTTCCTCTAAACAAACAATTATTGGTCCACAAAGGCAAACTACTACCAACGAACACTACTTGCGTGATAATTGGATAACATTAAAAATCAACCCTTTCAAAAATTTGTACATAATATTAAAAATCAAAAATAGAGTATATACTTTCCTTTACTTATGGACTTTTATAATGTAATCACCCTCGTTTTCAATATAGGTTTCTTTCTTTTCTTATTACCCACTACTTGTCTACTTGCATAGTCCACCAAGGTTATCATTTCACAACTATCACTGGTGGATTTAATTAGTGGTAAGTCCAAAGCTATTTTGGCTATACTTTTTACAATTAATTACTTTCACAGTAGAGGTGTATTGAGTCTCTTATGTTTTGAGTGATGACAAACAATTTAAAGAAATAAGATACTTTACCTTGAATATAATTGGTCAGGGAATCAGCTATTATAGAATACTGTTTCCCAGACAAGTTAACACTTATATGAGTTATATGTTGAAACTAACTTGTCTCCTTACAGGGAACAGCTGAGTGAATAAATGTTCTATGTACAGGTGGAGAACCAGTAGGAACTGTTTCCTAGACTGCTATACTGAAAAGTAATCATATACTCTTTATTGTACTTTAACTATGTTACATGTGCACTAATTGAGTTGATTCCAAGACTTAGAGCATGGAAGCCTTTTGAACTCATTCGAAGAAAGAAGTGATGTCTTAATAAAGAATTCAAGGAAGCTCCAAAGTTTTGAAGATTACATCAAGTATGGAAGAATTAGTTTTTTTTTTTTTATAGTTTTTCATGTAATGTGCTCTGTAATATGACTTGTTTGTAAGGGTGTTATAAGTGCTTAAGTGTTTTTGAGTCATGTTATGAATTTTGGTACAAGTCTTGAACAGAATTCATAAACATACTCATCCAAGGGAASSWGGTTGGGAACCAACTGGGTCTCTACACGGAATATAATAGCTGCGAATTTGGAAAAGATTTTCCTAAAAGATTTTTCAAAAAATTATTTTTAATATTCTAAGCAGCTGGAAAATAAATGAGGATATATTTTGGTTACCTTAATCCTAGAAGTATTTATCTTATTTGATTCTATCCGTGGAATTAAGTCAAATAAGATAAATACTTTCCATAAAATCGCATCTTGCCTTGATTGACAAGTTATGTGATTTTATGGTAACTAGGGTTTAGGTTTCCATGCATATATATACTCATTTAAGTTCATATATTCAACATCTCTCTCCACGGTTGAAAAAGAGTATTTTTGAGATAAAACACACAAGCACAAAACCCTACTTCAAGTCTTATACAAGAGCTCAAATCGAGCAAATCAATTCTCTTATTAGCTTTTAAGAAGTAAATTCAAAAGAGAGAAACTTTGATATTGTAAGACATTCAACAGAGGGATTGGAAGCCAGATGAGTGTTTGTGAGTTCAAACACAAGTTGGACTTACGAGTGTAAGTCGAGTGCACATTCAGAGTYGAGTGTGGGGTGTGCTGATTCCCGGAGTAGGGAAACAACAGGGAGTGTGTTATTTGTTTTTTGGATCGGAGTAGATTAATAAAAGAACATAGGGTAGAAGGACGTAGCCCATAGTTGGGTGAATCTCGTTAAATCTTTGTGTTCCTTATTACTTTGCTTTTATTCCGCTGCTTATAGGAACCAACCCAACTGGTTCCTCATACACAATTCGAAAAGAAAGAAAAATAGGCTAATAACTAGTTAGGATACTCAATTCACCCCTCATCTTGAGTACCACAAAACCTTCAATTGGTATCAGARCCAAGGCTTCTTGTACGAGTAACATCTAGAAAAGTCAAGCATGGGTACTTAAGAACTAAATGCCATTGGGTATGACAACAAAACACCAAAGTTCAACGGAAGCAACTATGCATGGTGGAAGAATAGGATCAAGAATGTGATCATGGTAATCGACTATGAGTGCTGGCTTGTAGTCAAGAATGGTCCAAACGTTGTTATGAAAATGTGCTGAGGAAACAGGTAATCCAAGAAGAGATAGTGAGTAGCAACTGCCAGACGACAAGCCACCTGGAAAAGATGCCAGGCAATGTTCAATTTTGCTAACAAACAGCCATAGTGAGACAGAAATATAACCGGATCTCTGGATGCAGTAATGTTAAGAGATTTGAGATACTCTTGACTTTCTTGATGAGGACACCAGTGAGGGTAAAAAGATCAAAAAATAGATTTACCTTATGTCAAAAATGAATTACTTGCTAATGAACAGATAAAAGAATCACATGATTGTTTTTCCGTAGAATTTATGAACAATAATTAATATCTTAGATTCTTTGAATAAAGTTCTTTCTGATGACGATCCTTGTTGAGAAGGTTTGCGATTTGAATGAATGGCAGCCTTTGTGCAACGACCATCTATGAAGCAAAATTAGCCAACCTAATGTACCTCTGGAACACTGATTGATTCCTAATACTCAACTGAATTGTTAATCGATTCTAAGTCTGAAAGGCAAAGCCAGAGGATGGTCTTAAGGGAACAGTAGAGAATTTAAGAGATTAACTCTCTTCTTAGGTTGCTACAGTGTGAGAGAAGGACACTAAATCAAAGTACGAATCTTTCCATTCTACAGTTCCTAACTCGATCCTAATCTTACCGAATTCTTTAACCAGGCCACATACATGCAACATTGCTTACCATGAATCTCACGTACACATTAAAGGACTCACAAGTAAGAAACCATTCTCGAATACGGACACCAATGTGATAAGCTACACAGAAATCTAACACCTAATGATCCAAAGGACATACCCCCACGAATCAGTTTAAGGACCGTGTTTCCCATCATACTCTGTCTGATACCAATCGTTATTGGAATTATTTTGGCATTTTTAGGACATTTATCCTTCCAAAGTTTCAATGACCAGATTATTTAACAATAGTGACAAAACATTCTTGTGTCTTATTACCTTACCTTAAATATTTTTCTTTTTCTTAGAGATTCGAGTTCATATAAGCCTGCTAAACTAAATATTTAATCTATGCGCCTATAATAATACTTACTATCACTAGTTGCGCCAGCCTTATTGCGCAAACTCCTTATAAAAAGGATTTGACTTCAACTTTTTCTAGAGTTACAGTTTCTTTCCCCCATCACAAAACGGCTCAACAAATGTTTCATAAGTGTAGCAAAGAAGCACTAACAAAATCAAAGACAACATCCTCATCTTCAATCTTAACCATCTATAATTCACTCATACAAAATCAAGCCTTTAGCGACATTTTATAAATCAATGCCAGAAAGAAGTATTAGCGGGATTTGGTATGGTGTGTCTGCACTCTGCAGGTCGGGTATACCTTGATTAAATTCGTTAACAGGTCATTTTTGTATAACAACCATAATTCGTTGCTCCTCCCTGATTACCTAATGCCAAATCAATGGTCATTTCTTATAAAAGCATCTCAATTAAATTTGCTATATGCAAGCACTAAATTAAATTGAAAAGAAAATTGAATATTTTAATATAGTTGGTATATATGAAACGTTTTTTTTAACGAGGTTGTATGTACTTTTTTTTTTTTGGTTAAAAAGGAACTGTAATTAAACCCCTAACACGGGGGGGAACAAGTACAAGATTTACAGCATAGATTAAGGAAGTTAAGGGGACATGCCTCACGAAACATCCACTAGATCAATAGAATCAATGTCAACATAAACCAAGTAGGGTAATCAAAACTCAATTAAGTCTAATACAGATAAACATTGGATTGTCTTGAGCTTTGCCAGCTTATCCACATTCTGAAATGCGAGTCCTAGGCATATCCACTTCAATTTCATCATGCTCCCTAATTGATCCTGGCAGTAGCATATAAAGGTGTATCAATGTCTTGATCGCAGTAGAAAATAAGCCATGTTTCCCTGTTACTGATGTGGTTAAGTCAGAGAAATAGTAATGTCATCCCATCTCTTTTTCGCCCACTCAATGGCACATATGTTAGCCTTCACTTCCAGTTGAGTTGCGCATGTTCCCTTACTCTTCATTACAAAGCACCTTGTAACCACTTCCTGAACTATGACCACAACAAGCCTGCAATCGCCTGACAGATCCGGACCACAAAAGGAAGCAAATATCACATTATGGCAAGCGGGGAAATCAGAATGGCTAGTTGTTGTGGAGTGGGACAGGCTTAGTGGAATAGATAAAATGGACACATGGTTAAGCGGATCTTTGTAAAGGACTGAATGTAAGTGACTGTTCTGATGTTCCAGAAGCATATTATTCTCTTAGCCAGATATGCCAAGAAGAGAGAAGATGACAAACAAGCTGTGAAGGTAGCCTTTGAACTCAGATTTCGGTACTCAAGTTGGCTATGATCCAATCAATCCATGGTAGTCAGTGAATTAAGGGATGACCAACCTAGCCTCAGCCACACACTCTAGGGAATTAGGCAATGTCGTAAGTACTATGTTCATTGGATCTCACACTCGAAAAAGGAGCATAAACTTTAATAGGCAAGTTTCTGGAGCTAAAAACAAGCAAGTAGCAATCTCCCCAACAAGCAAGCCACAAGAAGTGTTTCATTTTCCGAACAGAGGCTCCCCAAATATCTCTAACCATGGCAAATGTGGCCTCTCACCCCCGAATAGTCGCGTGTAATAAACATATATAAAGTTACTAGTGGCAAAGTGGTCTCCTACAGCTAGTCACAAACTGGAAGTTCTCCTTTTATCCATGGGTTTGTATGGCTCAAAATACGCAATAAGGCAAGGCAAGTCAACTGAGAGTAGGTCTAGCGTTCAAGGAATTGTTGAGTCTAACGGTACACTTAACTGAGAGTGAGAGGTTCACTGTAGTAAGGGTCCATATGAATCATAGATCTAAACTTACCAAACCCTGACCAGTGTCCAACCAAAAGCTAGTATCCTTCCCATCTCCTAGATCACTCATGTGCTCGAAAAGTATCCCACACTCCTACCCCAGGTCCTCCAGAATGAATCCCCTTTTTGAAAGTCTCTCATGAGTTCCACGTATGAAAATATTCTGCGTGCTAGAATGCCAGAAGAAGGTATCTACAAGAATGCAATTTCCAACATCTGATTGTTAGCTAAGTCATTACTAATTCTGAGTATATCCTATCTCATCCTCCACACTCCCTTGGTTAGCATAGTGTTCCAGTTCACTAAGTGCACGCTTTTTTTTTCCTCGTGAAGACCCAATAAAATCCCTAGCTATTCTATCAATTTCCTGGATTGATTTATTGGAAGAATGATACAATTACATCAGAAAAAAGGAATAGCAATTGAGAGTAGATTTGATCAACACTGCCTACCAGCCTTTTGACAAGTATTTTGGTTTTCCAATTTGCAAAGTTTAGCTTGCATCTTGGTCCACAATGTGATTCAGTTTAGACTTAAGCACGGCCGTCTTTATCAGTTAGTGGAAAACCCAAGACACACCTAAATCAGTTACTCCTCAATCATTGTGCGAAAAAGCCAAGGAGTCATTCTGCTCATAGGTGTATTGTGAGAGAATAAATTTACTTTTCTGAGACATTCAATTTTTTGACCTGAAAGTTGGAAAGTGTCCAAAACATGCTGAATGGCAGTGGCAAGTACCATGTTACTTCCCCAAACAGAGCAGGTCATCTGCAAAAAGCAAGATGAGAAGATCTGGAACCTTTCCTTGGAAGGAAAAAGCGACACTCTGCATGTTCAAAGATTCATTGATCAAAGTAAGTTACGAAAACTCATGCACAGCAAAATAATAAGGTGACAGGGGGTTCCCTTGTCTAAGTCCTCTAGAAGGGTAAAAGAAACTCAGTTTGGCTTCCACATTGACCAAGATAGCAGTCGCATTAGTACGAAGTCAACATATCATAATCAATGATAGTCAGTCTCATCAAATGTTTGCCAAAAAAAGGCATTCCTAATAAACCCACTCCATCCTAATCATAGCTTTGTTCCAGGTCATTTTATGGTAAAGCCCATAGTACCTTTCTGTTTTCATTGAATTATTATTCAGAGGTCACACTATATAGTTACATCAGTACCCCTTTTTGCAAGAAACTATTTTGATTTTGAGATATAAACCATCTAATTACTGGCCTAAATCTATTCACCAGAATTTTAGCACAATTTTATAAGGAGATACGAGCAAAGACTGATGGCCTCAATGGTTAATGGATAGGGGAAAAATTAATCACCACTTTGGCGATATACGAGATAAAAGTCTTGTTAACCTCATGGGGACAGTAGCAGAAGAGAAACATCAGAGACATAAGGAACAACATTCCTCCACACAAGCCCCAATTATCATTATAGAATCCGCATATCGGAAACCATCAAGCACCGGAGCTCTTGAAATATTTACCCAATTAAACACAGTGCCCTAATTCCTGGGGGGAGGGGATTGCACACAAGGAAATGCATTAAGACCGTATGCATTGGCACCATCAAAAAGCAATGTCGTTCAGTTCAGATAAACAACAGTGTGGAAGTGATTGAGAATGTGTGATTTCAAGTCTGCATCACCCACAATTTCTTCCCCCACCGAGTCAAGTTCAGGGCCTCAAGATTCTATTTTTCTTTTCCTACGAAGAGATGAACTCTGCGTGGAAGTTACCTGCAGTATCCTATCATCCCTACACCAGTCAGTTCCTAGCCTAGCCTTCCAAACGGCAGCCTCCTGGGTCAAAAGCGATTTTTCCAATTCTCTACGTGACGAGAGTCAACAAGTCCACAAAAAACAACTCCTAGGATTGTTTTACTAAGCCAACTGAGTACTCTAAGGCCTAGCATGAGCTTTATTCTATCGCTCTTTCTGAGGTGGAAAAAAGAGCTGGTCATTGGCCAATGTTTTAGGAGCACTGAGTTGAGACAATTTACCAGGAGGTCAAATCGTGTGTTGAGGCACATGGGGAAGAGCAGCTGAGGTCGGAGAGTTCACGTGACCAGATGGTTCAGCTCTGTATGGCCTAGGTAGAGGAGAAGTAGGGAGAGCACCCTCGGTACGTGAGAAGCAGACAAAAGTTGAGGACAGTGGTACAGAGTCCCATCGAGGGAGGATAGTGATATTAAGACCTCCAGAGAAGGTCGGCAATCCAAGTTCTGGAAACAAAAACACGTAGCAAAGACCTATCAAGTCTCTCCATGAGTGGTTTATTTCTGTCTTGTTACTCAAGTGAACCTGCTTCCTTTGAACCCATATTCAAAACAAATATGCCATCATGGAGGAAATCCCCAAAAGCCTTAGTGCGGTTGGCTTCAGGGGGCACCCTCCAGTTATCACTAGCATCAAGTAACTCATTAAATGCCGCCAAACAGGAGAATTATTAGAAATTAGCAAATCATCTAAGGTCATCCCACAACTCAAGTCTACTTTAAAATCGTGCTAGCAAGATAGTAAAATAAGAAGGAGGAGAGTTAAGAGACTTTACCTTCATTACACCATGGATTGCGTGAATGTCGCTCCAATGGATTGAAGTCTGCCCAACTGGAGTTCATAACACTAACACATCCCCAGAAAGACCTAGGCTCAACAATGTAATGGTTCAAAGGTAGGCCCTGGATAATTCGTTCCACGGTTGCTGTGCAAGTTTTGGGTCTCGCAGATGAATACAAACCCAGTAATGCGCCCTGATAAAGATGTCAAACGTGGTTTTAAAGTTATCCTGCAAACACTCTCGATTCCAGATGATGATTGTCATTGGATCACTGATGTAAGGTGTTGAGGACTTCCTCCCATGCATCGCGGTTGGCTGTCTTTGTGCACAATTCCCATTTCTGAAGTGGAAAATCGATCCGCCAGGGCTGGAGTGATCTCCCACATCGCCCGTCCTTGTGACACTTGAAAGTTCTCCCTTTACCTCCAACTGCGGATGTTGCTTCTGTGTCTCTTGTAGATAGTGTATTCGTTGTGCATCCAGAGACACCCTCATCCTTTCCCTAAAAAATTGTACATATCGCGAGCCTGGGAGAATGGTGCGGGATCTAAAACCATCTTAGCTTTTCCGGACAATAGGTCGGAGTTGCGGGTCTGAGATAGCCACTCCGCTAATTGACGGCATCCGTAGACTTATTCTCTCAGATCGTCTAAGTTCGGAAGGTGGAGTAGTTTGTGCTCTCCGGTCTCCTTTGACACCATCACATCATCGGAGTAAGGGGCTCCCACGCATCCGGGTCCGCTATGAATGTTTCTGATCTGTGCTGGTGGAATTGCTGCTGCTGGCATCCCACTTGATCCAGTACGTGAAATCCGTGGGGTTCCGCTCCATAACGTCTGAATCGGTGGTTCGGTGATATCCATTTCGTGGCTGACTCTTGTAGCCGACGAATCACGGGAAGCATGGGATGGGTCGTATTGAAAGGTTCTTTGAATTTCGGATTTTCCACCTCGAAGGATCTCAATCCAGTATTGGTTAAAGCCTTGCTGAGTGAAGATTGGAAAGAGGTTCCACGAAAGTAAAGTTGCAGAAATGGGTTTGGGTAGAAGAAGGTCTGTTGTGGTCAAAGGGTAAGAAAGTGGATGAATTAGGGTAAGAAGTTCTGGAAGCCAGCTTAAAGAAAGGAGTGGAGTGTTAGGACACGTGTATGTTGTAGAATTGTTGCTGATATGAGTCACGTGGTTCCTCCGTCACGTGACCCTTTTTCCATCGTCAACTGAGCAATTAATTTGGGCGCCAATTTGCCAAAATGGTATGATATTCAAAGTGCTACTAAGTACCCTCTTCTCTTGTTTTGCGCTATCTCCTTGAGTGGAAGTCGATCGGTCGTGGTGGTGGACTGTTTTCACAATTGCGCCGTTGAGGAACATGCTTCCTCCTCTTTGCTTCTCTACGTTTGACATTTCTCTTTTGATTTTTTGTATTACTTTGTCCAATTTCCACCCTCATTGTTGATTAATCGGTGCAGCGTTTTCCACCGTAGTGGAGGGTTTCGCAACAGTCGTTTCAATTGTGATGAACCTTGCTTTTAAGTTGACAATGCAGCCAAAAGTTCCTAGAGTGTTGGCAGTAGCTGCAGAATGGTGGTGGATTTTCCCACAAAAGGTCTTGCTTCAAGTGCCCAATCCAATAGAGGACTTAAGTCCTTTTCAAATCCATAAAGAACCAATAACTTCACTCTGAGAGCTCCTTTGCCCCATCTTTTCTTTTCTCCTTTGATAAAGTTCCTAATGAGTTCCCACTTTGCCAAGAAGGAACGATTATGGAACCTTATTGGTAATTCTGGAGGTTTAACCTATAAGGGGATTGTTGACGTTTGCTTCGGAGCTTTAAACCCGGTGACCAGGCTGAACGACACGAAACAAGAATGGACAAACCAAGGGCCATGGTTAAGGATGTAATTTCTATCCTTTTTCCCAGTCGCAAAGCGGAACCCTCTTCCTAAATGATTCCAGTTGAAGCACCCTTTGACATTCCAAGCGACCTGACCTTATCCAATAGATAATCTGCTGCAAAGTTTTGCCCACAACCTTGAAGATGATTGCGTGTAGCCACGTTGAGTAGTTGTATCTACTTCTCGTTTTTATTAGATGTTTCATATCAATTTGTCACGGTGTTTTAAAAATTAATTGAATTAAATAAAATGATAAGTAAATTAGGTAAAAAAAAGAATTGAGTGAGTTAAGTAAATAGTAAATGTTTGAATGGAAATTTTTGGAAAAAAGTAATTTTGGGTGAATAGATTTGATAATAAATGAAAATTGACTTTAGAAATGAGTAATCATTAATGTTAAAATAATTGAAGTAAGTAAAAAAAATTATTTTTAGTTTGATTTGGAAAATTAATTGAAACATCTCAAAATGAAATGGAACAATTGAGGAGTATGAAACTTACATCAATATAATTGTAACTCATCAATATACTTGTATATATTTTTTATACGATATTGCTAAACGGTTAAATTTTGGAATGCATGCCAAAATCAACGTCAATCGATGTAATTATGTTTTATATTCATTTAATATTTTCACTTTTATGTCTCTTATCTAACGCCCTGAGCACTCGTTAGATTTACCTTTTTATATATACTCCGTAATTCATTTGTGAGTTTTGTGACAGACTATAAAAAGAAAAGTAAAGTAAAAAAAAAGGTAATAATTAAAATAGATTGATTAGGGAATGATTGTAGAAAATGAGAAACTAATACCCACAAAGCCACCATGCATCCTGCCTTGAATGCGACTGAAGAGTAATAAGTGTAATTTGTAGGTATTAGCCCGCCATTAATTAAGCTAGACGCAGAATTAGTTAAACATTTATAAGGGTTCACGTGTAGTGTCTCATTATAATCTTGTTGATGATGATGAATGATGATAAATTAATTGGGGCTTTCTTGTTTTTATATGGTAAAGTAATAGTAGGAGTTTAATGAAGCATTAAACGATTTCATATGGTCCCTGCCCCACCCACGTAACTAGAATTTTTAATTTTTTAATTTTTTTTTTAAAAAAAGAGGAGGAAGATGATCAAAATTGACTTTAAAAAAGGTTGACTAATGTCACCCTCATTTCATGCAAAGTTAGCTTGATGGAAATTAAATGTAGGAGTCAGTAATTAGGAGGGTTATAATTGCATGCACATTATAATTAAAGCGAACAAGAGAAGGAGGCAAAATTGAAGATAACAACTACCTTAATTAATAATAAAGTAATGACAAAGCAAGCAGCATAGCATAGTGCATAGCATGGAAGAAAATTAAAAAGCAGCAGCGCAGTTGAATATTAATACACTATACTACAGTAGTATGTATGTCGATCTAGTGCAGTTAATCAATTGATAGATAGATTAAGATTAGATCAAATCGAAGTTGATTGCAGAGAAGACGGAGCGAACATTAGACGTAAAACAGTAGTACAAGTCTGACTGTTTGATGATGTCCCGTCTTATGAGCAACCAATGCAATTCAAGTTAAGATGAGCTGACTGCTTAATTATTGCTCAAGTACAACTAATTAAATACAACCAAATTTAAAACATGCATCTATCAACTGAAGAATTGAAGGTAATTTAATTTGATTTAATTAAGCTAAAACACGCACGTACGAATGGATGGAGGGTTGAGGTGATCTGAGGGTTTAAGTTCTCACGTTGTATATTCCGATCCTATGAGGAAATGGAGGCGGATATTAGTGCTTGTGTAGTAATTCTGATGATTAATTAAGAGGGGTGGGTGTTGCGGAGGAAGTCGAGAAGGACAGCACTCTTGCACTTGGGACACCTGGGATCAGACTTGGAAAGCATGACATACATAAGACACCTTGGGCATCCCACTAAAACCATCGACGACGAAGGTGATGAGCTTGTTTCTGGGCTGCTTGAGTATTTCGTCAGGCTTTCCTCTGAAGACAGACAAGACCTTGGTGGTGAAGCTGAAGGCGAAGTTGTCGTAGTGTTGTCTGACGATGACTCTGGCATCCTCATCTGTCGTCCTCGTCCTCGTCCTTGGCCTGCTGCCGCCGCTGCTGCTGCCGCCCTTCTTGACTCTACTGATGATGCGCCCATCCCCTTCAGATCAACTTCTTCGTTGTCGTCATGGTTGTTGCTGGCTCCACCCCTTCGATATCTCCTACTCATTCTTGATCCTCACGTCACCTAGCTGAGATCGACCAATTTCATTAAGAGAGGGAGAGGGAGAGGGAGAGGGAGAGGGAGAGGGAGATGGAGAGGGAGATAGTGGAGAAACAGAGAAATAAAAACAAGCAAATGACGAGGGGGTTGCCAAATGCCAATGGGAATAGTTACTTCATGTGAACCTCATTATATAGACCTCCTACTAGTCTCCTACACAAAGCTTCAACTATTGAACTATATTCAATTCGTTTGTCTTTAATTGTTGCACTAGTCTTCCCTAATTAAATAACTAAGCTAAAGCTCCACTTCAATTTTCTTTTGGAAAATACTCGTTGACTCATTGGGTACATATATCAACTCAAATACCAACTACACTAMTGCAATATACCACTAAATGTTATTTGTGAGTTTTGAAAATTTTAATAAGGTTAATTGAGAATGGWTTACCCCAAACAATAATAGGGATTCAATCATATATCAACAACTATYCTGTGAATTGAAGTYAATAGTTGACTTTGACGTTTTGRCAAACAACCTATTAATTAAAGAAATATTTTATTTTTATTGTTTTATAATACCTTTAATATTTCAATTATCTATTTTTTAATAATGTTCAAAATTTCACAATTTTGTCTTAATTATAACAAGACACCWTTTAAATTTAATGCTGGTTACTAAAATACGTATAGTTGGTTTGTGTGTAGGGGTGTCTGTCGAAACAGCGAGATACCACTAATCAAGATGGGGATTAATTGCATCCTTCACTGCAGATTGCAGAGCCTTTCTTTCTCCTTCATTACGTACGTACGTACCTCCCCTTCCATAGTCCCATCCTTTGCTTTCCCTTT
>SNQN01003070.1:0-14265 GCA_008642245.1 Bassia scoparia
CTTCAACACTTAAATTATTCTAAGATTAAGGAGATTCACATAAAACTTTGAATTTGAAGATTAAAGCTTTCCAAAAGTCAAAATTTGAAGATTAGAGACAAGTATGTTTGATAATTCAGTTTACCTTCCTCATATTTGCAAATTAAATTCACTTTTAATTTCGTGGTTGAATTAGTTCTTGGTTTTTCTAATTCATCTTTCTCATGAACTTGAAATTCATTTCTGTAGACGAAATCRATGTTGTATGTGAATAACACGAACTTCACATCATGTTCACTGTCGAATCTTGATAMTTGAATTGCTCAATTGCTGCTCAACTTAGATGAATACATTKCTCTCATGTGTTATCRTTTTAGTGTTACTCCGTACATCCAAATTATACAATGTGCRCAWCCTTTTTATTTTTAATGTTCATCCAAATCATGYAAAGTGTACATYCAAGTCATGCAACTTGTAAAAAAACATTTAGTGTTCGTCCCAAATTCTCAATTTTAGTACTCATACAAGTTATACAATATGAGCGTCTTTTARTTTTTAGTGTTCATCCAGATTGTAGAAGGTGTACATCACAAATCATATTGTCGTACATCTCAAATTAAATTGTTGTACATCTAAATTATATAAAGTGTTCACATAAAAAAATATGTTATTGTACAGCTATAGATTTTTTTGTCTACTACCAACTATTTGGATTCTAAAAGAAAAGCAAACTCGAGTTGAGAATAAAGCAGGTGAAAATATTATAGAAGAGAAAACAAAGCATTATGCATGTCTCATACCTCTTCACGGTTGTATTTTATCATCAAAAGATGTCAAGACTTGCTGCGTCGAGGAGGTTGGGTGGTTAGTATACATCATTGCTGCAGGGAGGCGAATAGAGCAGCTAATTGGTTAGCGAATTTCGGGGTTGATAATGCTCAAYGTACTACTAGGTTATGGAATGCTCCAACTGCTCTTYGTCGGATTCTTCTTGAGGATTTGGCAGGCTTATCCCTTGCTAGGGCGGTTTCGRCTGTGACTGCGTAGGGATGTATTAATTAGGATGTCTTAGGTAGCTTAGGTAGTTATTTATTTTTTGTTCTTTTCATTTCTTTTTGGGGATTTAATTCCCTTCATTGTCACAAAAAAAAATGAAATGAAACAAACAATAAATTAGATGTGAATGGAAGAATTAAACAAAATTAATTACGGAGTAGTTGTTAATGTATAGACATCAGAATAATCATGAGAAAACATGGGAAAATAACACATATACTATAGTTAACCTTTGGTGGCAAAAACAATTCTTAATCCCACAGTTAGACAACTAACTGTTAGTGGAATAGCTTGACTCCTAGGAAACGCAATAACTTATAAACAGCATACAAGCATAGCATTGTGCATATTCGATACAAAAATTAAGTAATTCAAGTAGTATGGAAAGTCAGTAGCACAACAGATGTAGCCAAGTTCTTCCACACGCAAAATACAATGAAGTCCCCTCAATACATTGTCCTCTTACCATACCATATGTAGGAATAAGGGCTGTATAAATAGATTCAACAAAAGTGACATTGAGAAGGAAAAAAATCGTTGTGCGTCGTGTATGGAGTCCACTGCTTAGAAGCAATTCACCCGACCTAGGTGCATCGGCTCACGGCGTTTGCCCCTAGATCTAACAAAGCACTCTCCCAATTCAGTAACACTCGTATTAGGGGATTGAACTTGAATATTTGCTTAGATCGAGAAAGGCGAAAGGAGGGAGAAAAGTATAGAAGTATAATTTTCTAACACATAGTATTTCACAAATACGAATGAGAGGAAGAGAAGCCGGAATTATAATAGCAAGAAGGAGCAAGAACAACGGCAAAAAAAACGAAAGGAATGAAACGAATCATGCATGTACTAGGGCAGAAATCAATGGAGGCAATAACCAATTGTACAGTCTACACAATTAAAACAAGGAATCCAAGAGTATCCCTTGTAATCGCCTCAAATAACCGCTCACTAAACGGTATGCCTGCACTCACATACATTTCCAACATTCCCCAAAATGCAGGATAAAGAAAAGAATCTGATCCTGAGCATTCAATAGGTCTTGACATTAAGTGCAGTGTCTGGCGAGTCTGACACTAGTGAAGCGTGGCAATTCATCAAATACGCTTGAACGCTTTACCAAGACAAGTCGCAATAGCTATACTCCTAATCTATATATGAGAGTTCCGAAACATGTAATGGCCCAACTACTTCTGTGTTATACGCCACTTTAGATGGCACTACACATTACGGGCTTTATACACACATCATACCAATTCAAACAGTCACGTAGTTCAACATCATTATCAACACTTCAATAAACCCCAATCGATGCCTAATGAAATTTCGATATAAGACAACATTATAGACGCCACAATCTGACTACATGCACGCAGTTGAAAATCCCACCATCTTTCTCATAGGATGCCAAACCACACTCTCGCTAGGTCGAACTATGGTCACAATCACTAATTCAAAGTCATGGGTTAGAAAGTTCACTAATAAAACTCTTCTACGATTTCATAGCCCCACAATGAGTATCGATTGAGAACTGTTATCCATTCACAATAGCATGTAATCCACAAGCCTTTCATAGCACATGATGTGATATGGCAACATTTAAGAAAAAGCTTCCAACATCTAAAGCTACGATTCACCTCGGATCGTGATTCATGACTGAGTCATTCATTAGCTTGTTGTCAGACTTAGCAAAGGTTCTGCTAAGTATCACTACCTGCGAATTTCAAACTTCAAGGTAAACCTTCCTCCGATTGCAAACTATTACGGATCTCATCTGATTAGTCTGTCTCATTGATTCTTTCGGATTCACTTTATTTCATTAGAACCCCTGCATTAGGCATCTCGATTATTCTGAGTATGTGCCTTTTTTAATACGCACTTTGTCTGACACTGATTGTAGACTGATTACTCACTAACTGTAAAGAAAAGAAGCGGAGAGGTTGCCCCCACAAGGAATTGTCTTCCAAGAGATTCCTACACTTGGCCTCTTCGCCATCCAAGTTCAGAGGCTTTAAACTAACTCCCATCGTGTGATTCGAGCTTATACAATCTGCTTTGCCAGCATTCCTATGATATTGCTGCCAACACACAAGTAAACACTCATAGTAGAACTTCTACCCTCATCTCTTCAGAAGCCAATTTGGCATCCCAAATCCTTCCAAACCCAGTATAGATACACTAACAAATATGCAAACCCCAATCAGATGGTTTCTTTAGGTATTTTAGGACACACCTAAGTGCATGACAAGGCGTGTCGCGTTACCTGAAAAAGCATATAGTTTACCTACACTAATCCTCCTAATCTCATGCAGTAGGGTAAGTCAGGTCCATCCCACAGCAAAGAAGGTCATCATTAGTTAATTGGCCGCTAAGAGTTACCATATTAGTCGAGATAATAACATACTGAAAAGATTGTGGAACTATAATAACTAAAATATGATAAAGAACTAAACATCTAGAATTAAGTATCCCCGCTAATATAAACTATTGTTAATCATTAATCTTCCCCAATCTAATCAGTAAAAAGTATTCATACAGGCATATGATGCGCCTATAGTACCAAAGATTTCTTTTCGTCAATCATATGGCTTTCCTAACTATGCCATCGTACCTATTTTCACTGGTCATACATATTAGAGACATTAAGAATGAACATCACTAAAATCCTATCAAAGACCGATCAACTACTTTCGGATGATTTTTTCCTACTTTTGTCTTAGGGTTGTCTATCCAAAATCGATTAGAGCCACAGTTTCGTATCACGAACTCTAATCACATTCATAAGATACTATTTCTAGTCAAATATTGATAATAATACCAATCCCTAACAAAGATGAACAAATAAACTCACAACATCATATTGGGATTTGGGATAAATCATAACATATCAATTCATATTAAGGTTCAACCTCAATCCTAGATAAAAATCTACTTCTCAAACATGATCAAC
Organism: Bassia scoparia; assembly: GCA_008642245.1. Lineage (NCBI taxonomy): Eukaryota > Viridiplantae > Streptophyta > Magnoliopsida > Caryophyllales > Amaranthaceae > Bassia > Bassia scoparia. The sequence goes on from SNQN01003070.1 coordinate 3,986, forward strand.
AACATATACAAGTAAAGAATGCGAACAAACAGAACATAACAAAATATAAATAAAGAAACTAAATATCTATTATCATCAAAATAAAGAATAGTAGAAAGGAAAAAAACAAAATATCAAAGAGTTAATTACATACTTCGGAGTACAAAGTGACAGGCTGCCTGACCGCGCCGAATAGCTCCTCTACTGTGCATCCTCCTCCTCTCTTTAATCTACTCGCCTAACTCTATTATAATTATTACTAACCTAGCAATTAGGCAGATATTAAAGATTTTGCTAATTAAGCCTCAACATTACATGTAGAATTTATTTAGATGCTAGGACAAAGTCAAGAGTTTTGTGAATCATTAAAGAAGGCCTCGGCAACAAGGTTTGATGGACTAATAGCCGCAACCAGGGTGCGGAGTTGCTGCCATGTACTTCAAACACTTCAAAAATCAAGTGGCCGCAACCTATATTGATGTGCCAATTAGGTGATCTCCACACCACATTGCGGAGAATTTCATGAGTAACTTTTTTGAAGCTTTTCTTCTAATATAACACCTTGAATTGTCCATTCCTGATACACAATCCACAGTAGCTCCTACTTTCATCTCCAATTAATTCTTAGCAATCAGCCAATCCTACAAAATAGATAACAACACATTCCCAATGAGGTAAATATCAACAATATATATACAAATAGAGTTCAACAAGAACTTAAATATGGAGAAAAGTATGACAGAATATATATAAATATACATATCACATACCACACTATACGTTTTATCGAAGCTTTTCAGCGCATCCCACATGCATCCCTTTAACGGGTTATGAGTATAGCCAACAGTCTCACTACAGCATATGCAATACATTTGCCGAGTATAACATTCACTATCAAACAATAGTAAACTGCCCAGTTATTTTAGCATATTCACTTAGACACACTATTGCCATCATGCCTTTTTCATGCACTTACTCATATCACAGGCATAACGTGAGTATTTCAACTAGGCACAACACCTCCAATATTCAGATGTTAACGTTTTTTTAACACCTTTCCTACATAGATGCAGGCTCACTACCATAAGCTAAGAGTCTGATCTACCTGTATTCGGCTGACTTTCACGGCACCCAAACACCACATCCGCTCTCACCTATCGTCTATTCCTATGCCTGCAATCCTTACCCCGTCCACAACACCAAGACCCGGCCCACGCTGTTCACCACTCTATTCTAATGCCGCTCGTATGGTTCGTATCATCCAAAACCGAATCTTGCACTTTGCTCAAACTACATTACAAGCACATTCTACTATACACTCATTCCTCTGAACACTTATACATTTTAAGTTCACCACACAACTCAATCCATACACGACCTCTATCTCTATCTTCAAGTTCACATCCTTTCTACAAATCTCTAAAGAATATGTTTTATTGATAAATACTTTACTACCACAGTTTTGTGAAGCGTTAGTTTTCAACTTCTTCACATACCTTGCTGGCTCCCTGTCCTGATCACCACTAAAACCAGGGTCGTGAACCACTGTAAATCCTCCTCTCTAAGTCTCGCCATCTTTCACAAAGCCTGTTCTTTTTAACACTCCATCAATGAATAATTTATTTCAAAACTAGTATGCTAAACTGATTCCAACGACCACCCAGTCACGAACTTAGCGGGCGGATCTTATTGTTACCAAGTGCGCGTAAGTTATAACAAGAAATGACTAATATCTCCCATATCCTTGTTGCTTGTGTGATCCTTTAAGCTAAACAAGTTTACAGCTTCTGATACCTCCTTTCAACTAAACACTCAAAGTCTTCTCATGTCCCTTCTTCTTCTTTAATAATCTACTCTCCCCTTTATATGTTTACCTGCTTAGTTTATACCTTTGTGGTTTGGTCAACGAAGGCACTTCCACTGCTGTGATTTTTACGGACAACAATGCATCTCAACCTTTCCACAACTTACAACCTGTTCATTCTTCCAGAAACTTCACGTTCAATAGTCTCAATTGGTTGTGCGCTCCTAGTTCATCACCATCTAGTCACACAGCACCACCATACAACAAATACCCTCATGCAAAGTTCATTCTACCTTCTAATCTTCTGTTCTCTAGAAGTCAGCTAAACCAAATATCAGACGGCCAAACGGCATCAGCTTTAGTTCCTATCTTGCTCCACTCCTTCTAGATCTCCTGTCACCAAACCTGCATCTCGCATCCACTCAGATCCTCGTACGGTATCCCTCCGCAAACGACAGTAAGAGATAAGCAGAGCCAGCGCAAACCTCCCTGGAGCAAAGCCTCATCCACGCCAGCTGCTCATATCACATCATGGAATACAACGTCTTCTTTAGAGGTAACAATCATTTCTCAATAGAATCAATCATCTTCTCTGAGTCGCACTGACCTCTAAGTAACCGTTGTCACTCAAACGATAAACCATGTTTAAGCATAGCTCTCAGTACTATTACTTGCATTAACGCTCAACTGATCCAAATCAAGCATCCATCTATTTTGCGGTTGCTCATCATTTCTTCTTACAACTGAACGTTTCCTCCTTAATCCGGATAGACTTAGTGCATAGCTATAACACACGCAATCTATTTCTAGCTATTCTAATACAGCTTATATCAGATGCCTCACGCGTGCTCGCCAATGCAAATCCCCTTTACAAACACACTCCATAATCATTCAACATTTGCATTCTTAGCACTACTTCTACTCCATATCAATATAAAGTATTCCTTGCTATAAATTATATTTACATATTATACATCTTGACTTTGAATCTATCTCTTAACAATATACTTCTCCTAAATACCTACCAAGTAATTAAAACATTACTTATTGAAACAACCCTTGTTCCCAACAATGTTTTTTTGATACCTACATCCTTTCAAACCCACACATTATCTCATTCTTTTAATGATAGAAATCATTTGCGTTCATTAAGTATTCGTAATCAAATATAAACTTTTCACGCTCCCCGCAACAATTACTAAAATCACACAATATCTTTTTCCCTTACATTCTTCCACACTACTCGAATGAGAATATGTCTAAATCAAAACATTAATAACCTTTGACTGAAACTTCCCGGTCTTAATTCAATTATCACCCTCCCCTCCATTAGCCAATTCACATACATATATTACTCATCTCTTTCAAGGGTTCACCATACAAAACAATAACGCAGGAATCAAAATCTTTCTAATTCTCTCAATATCACACATTATACCGCGTCATCTAAAACGCCCTCCCATTGATGTTGTGAACCGACTGAACATGCTAGTCACACTTAATTATGAACCTATAAAGTCTGGTTTATCATTACACTTTCATAAATTTTAATCAGCCAACGGCTTTTTAAGGTGGATTAAAGAAAATGCCTCCACAATAAAAACTCTTAGCAATTGTAAAAAAAATTATGTGGAATTACATTACGCATAAAACATCACCACATATTCTTTTTTAATACCCCAACCAACCCATTAAGACAAGAAGAACTCAAAATCATGCTAAGACGACCTCCAGATACATTCATTGTGTCCTAGATCTGCAATCTCCTAACATCTTCTGCACAAAAACTTGCTATTAAAAGTACTACATGTTATTAATACACTATACTAGTCTGTTGTTTTCTCTGAACCCTGTCTGCTATAGCAAGTAGAATGGTCGGGAATGCACTAATGGTACAATATTGGAATCAAAAACTTGCACTACCAAAGTGCAAAGTGTAGTAGGATAGCAAACTCAGTGTAGCTACCAATTTCTAAGCRTCAACCAATATTCAACTAGAGCCATAACAAAATAARACAGAACAAAATAATTCTAGTTGTGRGGGAAAACAAAAAACAAAGAAACAAAGTTCCAATAACTAATCACAATTACCCAACATATGCCTTGAGTTCTTGAATTACGTAATGGATCAAAGCATTCACTAAATATACTCCACAATATACAATAGTGAAGCAATAATAATAATTTAAAGAGAAGAAAAATACACTTTCCATCCATCAACATACAAGTGTGCCTTGTTGACTGTGTAGTGGCCCGCTTCCCCACARTTTTAGCCTTCCTAGAGAGTAAAGACTACCTKCCATCAACTTTTTTGTTTGGTTAAACTAAGTTATATCCCTGAGTTATTACGATTTCTAAGATGTTTCCCTGAATTTTAACATGTATTARTTGTACCATGAGTTTTGATGATTGTATAAGTTGTATTCTTATATGGTTAATTAAACTTAACTAAAGTTAAATGTTAAATAAAAAAATAAAWCTAAAACAAAATCCCTAACCAAYCCAACCACTCCATTGAACCCCACCTAACCAACCCATCCCTCACTACCACTCCACGCAACCACGCACATATCCCACACATTAGTACCTAGCTACTTCGAACCCAACTAGACCAGACCCCTGAGTTCCCAATTTGAATGCACCAACCCTAAGCAACCCAACCCTGAACCAGAAACACTATTTGTCTAACTCAACCCAAAATCGAACCACCACACAATCCGCAACTATAACTGCAATCTACAACCACCACTTYGCAACYCGCAACCACCATCACCGCGCAACCCACAACYACCTCGCAACCACAAATCCAAGAAATTTACACCTGATCCTAGGTTCTTCAAACAAGCACCTTGTTCGAATTGTTRTTGTCATTCAAATTATTTAGGTTATTGTCGAATTGCTAGTGTTGTTGTTCAAATTGTTATTGTTGTTCTCGAATTGTTGTCGAGGGAGTTTCGAAGGACAGTAGAGGAGTTTTGAGGGTAGCTAAGGGTTAGAGGAGGCTTTTCGAGGGTGGTTAAGGTTTGTTGAGGGTGGAGCTTGGGTCTCGATAGGTCGTGGTGGTGGGGTTTGGGTGAGTCGTGGTAGTGGTGTGAATGGTTGGGTTTATTGGCGGTGGGGGTGGTGGGATCCGTTTACATTAATTGAAATCAATTGAACTGAGCTAAATTGAATATTTTATGAGACAGAAATATTAGGTTAAGAATTGAACTGAATTGAAAATAAGTTGAAGTAAACATGCCAGTAACGGGGTGGCTTGGTAGTGGGAGGGTTGGRTGGCTGGGTAGTTTAGAGGGTTGGGTTTTATATATTTTTAATTTTTTAATTTTTTATTATATAAAGTTAACCTTAGTTTAATTAACCATATATGGATACAACTTATACAACCATTAAAATTTGGCTATACAGGTAAGACATGTTAAAATTCATAGACACGGCTTAGAAATTGAAAAAACTCAGGGGTATAACTTAAAAAAAACCTTTTTTTAATGTGTTACGGATAAAAATATTCAGTTGACTTTCGTTGACTAATATTGACCAAAATAGGCTTGTCAATGGGGCAGGGCGGGGTGGATTTTGCCTTTTCCATCCCCATCCCCACCTCATTTTTTCTCCCCCATCCCCATCTCCATCCCCATGGCGGGTCCAAAAACTTTCCCCATCCCCACCCTACTAAATAAATGTATAAAATCATACCCACCCCACCACCCACGTGGGTATCCACTTCCAACAAATTCCCACCAAATCCCCACCTAAAACCAGCCAAAAATTACTTATGTATTATATTTAATGTTTAAAATACTRAAAAATRTAACCCAAATAAAAAACTAATTAAAAAGGCTTACAAATTAAWCATTTCTATGGTTATATGAAATAATATTTAATGTTAGCATTATATATTATTTATAACTTATAWYTTTTATATTAAGTATAAGGCGGGGTGGTCGGGGATGAGGCGGGGAAGTGGGGATGGGGCGGAGATAACATAAAATTTACCCCCGCCCCATCACCATGGCGGGTATGAATTTCATCCCCATCCCCCCCATACCCCGAAACTAAGAACCCATCCGCCCGGCGCGGGACGCGTCGGGTATGGGCCGCGCAGTCTTACCTATTTTTACCCCCCTATTGACCAATGCCTAACAAGATGCAACTTGACTAAAGACGCCATTCGCGTGCGATCACAGACGCGCAAGAGGAAAGTTGGGTCATTACCGCATTACTTAGCAAAATGATAGAGGCTAATTCCACACGTAATTCAAGACGGAGCTTGGAGCGAAAAATGAGTAGTTTCAAACAGGCAAGGAGGCCAAATAACAGGTCAATATGAAGAACCATCATAATGGTCCACCCTACGATCTTCATCTCTTGAATCCTATAATAGGAGAAGCCGGAATCACAATAGACATTCAATTTAAATACACACGAACAATATTTCTTTTCACTAGCATTTTACTGCTTTCCGTTGTTGAACTCTGTGCTTATAGCCAAGTTAGTTTAGCTAGTTTATGATGTAGTTCAGCACTACTACAAAAAGCCCAAAAACCGGTCAAAAATGGCCAAATAGACCGCATTACAACCGTCTCTAGCTCGTAGGTCTCTTAGGGTTAGAGACCGGTTAGTCATTCGTCTTCTTAAGGCAAGAAAGAGACCGGTTATGTAAAACCGGTCTCTTAAATGACAACATAAGAGACCGTATTTGATAGAAGAACGGTCTCTTAGGTGGATCAAAGAGACCGTTTTTTGTAAAACCAGTCTATTGATCTACGTAAGAGACTGTTTAAACAACGGTCTCTTAAGTTTTTATATATTTTTTTAAAAAAAAGCAATGCCTGCAAGTTGCAGACTTGCAGGCCTACTTGTGCTATTTGCAATTACAATTCAAAACTTAATGCAATTATAAATATTAAAAAGAATCATACAATATAATACACATTCCTCTTACCATGAAAAATTAAATCCAATGTACTGTCACACTTAAATAAAAAACTACAATAACTTATTTTCTATAAAAAAGCTTAAAATGTAATTGTTCTTTGCATTCGCCATCTCCAATGTGGAATGTGAAACCAGTTTCAATTCTTCATAGCTGCAAAGAAAATCAAAAAAAAAATCACTCATGCATCATTTCATTTATACTGCTTTACTTAATCTTTAGTCATTATCTATAAAGATTCAAGTGAAAAATATGAAAAAGGAAAAGAACAAATAAGCATGATTGTAAATTGCTAGAAAGATATTTGAGCTCTGATGTGAAGCATAGTTATACATACGCATTACGAATTAGGAAATACTTTACTTGAATCAGATTACTTGAAATTAAATGACAACAAAACGATTGCCAAATTACTACTGATTCCTAACTTGTCAACATAATTATCAAAAATAAGACAATTAACATACTCAAGCAGCTAACCTGGGCAATTTTTATTTCTCTGRTAACTCTTGAACCAGCAACACCTTAGCTGTTTTGCTAACATCCGAAATAAATAAATCAAAACACAATCGAAATAAATAAATCAAAACAATCGAAACACCATGAACCAGAACACAATAAATAAATCAAAAAAAATCGAAACACAATCGAAACACAATAAATAAAGCAAAAAAATCGAAATAAACAAATCAAAACAATTGAAAAAACCAAAAAAGAAAAAACTCAATAAAAAAAAATCCCAGAAACACAATGAACCAGAACAATCGAACAACTTCACTGGCACAATAAACCGAAAAAATCTTGAACAAATTGAGGAACACAATGTCTTAAACTTAAAAATCTTGTAAAATCTAGAACAATGCCAAGAACATAGAAAAACAAAAATTTCTAAAAAATCAAACAAAATCTAGAATAATACAAAAAAATAGAAATCGAAATATCCAATAACTAATGAAAAAACCCAGATCTATGGATCAAAAAACGAAAAAATGGATTAAAAAACGAAAGATGGGATCAAAAAACAAAAAATGGATCAAAAAACCAAAAAGAATCATGTAAGAAAACAGACCGATAAATCAGACCGAAAAAAATCAAACGAAAAATCCTCTAGAACCTAGATCTATAAAACAAAGATTTTTTGAAACTTATATCTATAAAATATAAGAAAAAAAAGTAATGAACAAAAGGGCAAAAAAAAGCATTAGAATATGAAGAAAATTACCAATGAATTTCCTCTAAAAATCCGAGCAACCTTGCAAATGAAAATCCATTCCTTGCTAGAACGAAACTGATTTTTTGAGATGCTGAATTTGATTTTTTGAGATGGTGAATTTGATTTTTCGAGAGGAGAGAGAGATGAGATGGTGAGGGTGAGACTGATTTTATGAGAGGAGAGAGAGAGAGGAGATGGTGAGGCGATTTAATGAGAGGAGGGAGAAATGAAGAGTATGTGGTAGGTGGGTAGGTGAGGGGTTCTTTATAATATACATGCGGTTTTTATGCGGTTTTTATACGTGGTAAAATAATAATAAAAAATATTAATTAGGGTAAGAGACCGGTTTTATAAATGCGGTCTCTTACCTTCATTTTAGAGATGTGTTTTTTTTGACCGGTCTCTTAGATAGATTTAAGAGACCGGTTTTATAAATGCGGTCTCTTACCTTCATTTAAGAGATGTGTTTTTTTTTACCGGTCTCTTAGATGGATTTAAGAGACCGTTTATTGTAAATACCTGGTTTCTTAAGGTAAGAGCTCGGTGATATAACTTAACCGGTCTTTTAAAAGTGGTGCCATATCCAATTTTTGTAGTAGTGCATCCTCATGGATTTGTAGCTTGTTACTTTATCGCCGATTGTGTAAACATAGAGGTAATCTTCATTCATTGTAATCCAATTATAGTCTGACTCTATTGTTAAAATTATAATGAAAAATCTTAATTATACATAAGAAAATAACATAATCATATGAAATCTTGTTAGATACGACTAAATGTTTGGTATTTTTTAATATGTTATTTTTTTAATACTTATAAAGTTTAGTAAAATATATTATCCTGAACATTTAAATTGAAAACTATACAAAAAGTAAACGTAACAATAAAGTGGGAAATGATATTAATTGAAACAGATTCATCACGGTATCACCTTTTATAAAAAAATTTGGTAAATTCTCATTGATAACCATCAGTTTTGGAATTCTCATCGATGACCCTACAACATCCACACACCACCGTCACCACTTCGCACCATGGTCACTTTCGCAACCCCAACAATACAAACGCACCACCACCAACCCTAAATAATGTTTCCCTAAATCAATGAGGGGTCCCCAAAGGAGCTTGAAGGATCATAAAAAGATGATTTAGACGGTTGATGGTCATGTTGATTTCGAGGATTTTAAGAAGATGATGGTTGTTTGATCTAGAGATATAAAGTGCACTTAATCGAATGAAAGAGGATTTTAGAGAGAGATATAAACAAATTAAGAGGATTTAATTGTGTATGTGTTAAGAAATTTTCAATGTTTTTTCTCTTTAATTGTTGATTAGTGATGATTGAAGAATTTTCAGACGAAAATTATTGAAATGTTTGTGGTGGTTGTGCATGTTATTGCAGTGGAGGTAGTGAAAGTGGTTGCATGTGGGTGGTGGTGACGGTGTGTGAGACCCTTTTAGAGCATTGTCATCAATGAAGAAAATTTTCCTCATAAGCAAAAATGTCAGGCAAAAAACAAGTACTTTGTTACCCGGATCAATGGAAAAATGCAATTTTACTCAAATAAAATATGCCCGGACTATGAGGAAATTGGTTGGTGAATAGTTCTCAAGTGGGTTTCACTTGATTGTGTGATAATATCAAAAGTTGATGTGTTGTATGTTGGGTATATGAAATATTAGGAGAGAAAGTGTTAAGAAATTTATTTTTGGATCATTGATGAGTTGAAAAGGTTGTCCATGAGAAAAATAAGCTGGGGAAGTAGAGAATGGTGAGGAGTTTTTTTTTTCCTCATTGGTGACAATGGTCTTAAAGATGTAAGAAAGAGATGATGGTTGGGGGTGTAGAATGAGAAGTACCATGGATGATTTGGGGGAGAGAAAAGAGAAGAGTGACATCTAACCATGGATATTAAACTAACTCTTATATAGTTATATAACAAAATTTAGCAAAACTTATCAGCAACATGTGTATTCAAGTCTCATTTGGGAATTGAATAAAAATATATAGTCATTTTTGGATTAAAAAACTTATTGTTACAGATGAGAATTTGCAAAAACTGATGGCCATCAAAGGAAATTTTCCTAAAATCTAAATACATCAATATATATAGTTATTCTTACTTTTATTATTAGACTTATTTTTGGGTGAATATTATTATTAGACTTTGGAAACATAGGCCATTTGTTCGAGCAAAAATTATGTAACTAGGCGGAAATAATCAAATAACGATGAAGTGGGTGATTCAATCAAAGAGAAATAATATTGCTATAATTCACTCGTACAATAAGAATATGCTTAAGTCTTAATCTCAGTAAAATCGTGTGTGTTACAGAGTAAATGAATC
>SNQN01003070.1:19527-34695 GCA_008642245.1 Bassia scoparia
GCACTCACGTGCGGGTTCCGTGGCTCAAGCCCACGCAAAGCACCTCGATGTAGTACCAAGCCGCACGCCCGCTATACGCGAGGGCGCGGCCCACGTCCTACACCAGGTAACAAGTCGGCTAGGGCTCCTTCTTGGCGGGAACTCGACAGTCTGGCAAAGAAGTAGAAACTCGACCCGTCTGTTTCGGCCTCCAAGGCGTCCGATGCTCAAAAAGGGGGGATGCCTGTTTCGTCGACACCTCCCGTTGGTGACAATGCTCGAGTTCAGCTGACTTTACCGGCGACTTTTTGTAACTACGAGGGTGGTCTGAAGTCCATCAAATATGGCGTTGGTCGTCTTCTTCTCCCGGCTGCCAGGGAGCATCTGAAGAAGTTCTCTACTGTCGACTTGCTTACTGAGGCTGCAGCTTCGTCCTTCTCGGTAAGTTCTTTTTACTCCTTGGTTTTTGGTCTGTTGTAGGTATAGTCGTCGTTTTGATTCGCCGGCTTTGTTTTTCAAAACGTTCAACACTTGCTGATGGCAAAGGAGCAACTGATGTATTTCGAGAAGCAGGTGGCTACTCTTAAAGAGTCAGAAGGTAATCTGAAGGAAAAGTTGACTCGATGTGAGGAGGTCATCCACCAGCTCCAGGAAAATCAGGAGCGTCTGCGGGAATATGCCGAGAGGAAGAAGAATGAGGCTCTGGTCTCAGGTGCTTACTATGCTTTGAAGACTCGTTCTGACACTTTGAGAGAGTTCAAGGAGGGGAGATCAGCTGCTTGGGACGTAGCGAAGGAGAGCTCAATGTTTGACGAGAGGTATGGCAACATGTCCCCTCCTGGGATCGATGACGGGGTAGACTTGGAGTCTTTCGTTGTTTCGACCGAGGTGATCTCTGTCGTTGTGGCTTACAAAGGCAAGGCTTCAGGGAAGGTGGCGAATGTCAGCAAAAAGGCTTAGGGGGTTTTGGGTTTCTCCGTATGTTTTTTGGACGTTGTAATGGGTTTATTAGGTATCTTCCTTTTGATGGGGGTTTATTTTGATTGAATAATGTACTTATGGTAGCGTTTGGATTTGAGAGGTTTGTTTTGAATGTATTTGTGGTAGCTTTTGGATTTGAGGGGTTTGTATTTGATTGACTTTCTGGGTCGCTTTTGGGAAGAATGCTATTGGTACTTGTCATATATATGATGCTTGCTTTTGTCCATTGTATTTGCTTGTGCTAATCGTGTTTGTGTGCTTGCTGTTGTGTGCATTTAACTGTTGTGACTGTTGTCTTGGCCAAGCTTGAGTGTTTGGGCGAGGATGGACTTGTATAAGTTACATCTCTGTCCAATTGTGGCTTAGATGTTGCCACCTTTGTGTCACGTTTGTATTCAGTAAGAAATAGGCGAAGGTTGTAGGTGAAACAATTGACTTTTTATTAATAATAATGCGTTAGTACATCTGAGAGCGTTTTACAAACAATATACTTAATAAAGATTGGAATCAACAAGGCTTGGACTGGCAAGTACCAGAAAGTGAATGGTGCATCCTCGTTATCTTCATTGGGTTGTGTCGATCGGATGGGAACATTCGACTTTGACGAGTTAGTGTCGACTCGTCCGGGTTCTGGTCGTCGGGATGGTACTCGTCAATGCGGGCATGCGCTCCTTGCCTCCGGTCTATGCTTGGTCTTGGATTGTTTTCTTTGTTTTGCTTGTCGCGTGTGGCTCGAGTGGAGGGGGATTCGTCCTTGATCTGCAAAACATGGGTTACGACTGGCCTTTGGCGTCTTTGCCAAAGGCCCTCCGACGCTCAAGTTAGTAATGACTCTGTGTGAAATTTAATTGAAATTAGGACGGATGGCGTTACCTGTTGACTTTTTTTCTTTCATCTGTTGTATGTGTATCCTGCAAAGCAAGTTAGTAACCGTCATAGTGTTATGTAAATGGCAAGAAATTTGAGTGATGTGCTTACCTGTTGTTCTTGTGAATTTTTCAAAAGTGGTAGATTTTGAGGTTGTGGGCGTTCCACGACCTTGGGATTGGCTTGCCTGCTGTGTCCTCTAGTCGATATGCCCCCTGACCTATGATCTTGATGATTCGATACGGCCCTTCCCAATTTGGGCTGAATTTTCCCTGGTTTGCTGCTCCGAAGGTGCGTCGTAGAACCCAATCGTTGATTTTGAAAGCTCTTACCCGGACGTTCTTGTTGTATGCTCTGGCGACGCTTTGCTGGTAGGCCTCTAACCTGATCTTGGCTTTGTCTCTTAGCTCGTCGATAGTGTCTAGATCATGGGTCATCTCGACCTGGTTTCTATCTTGATTTAGGAGTCCGTATCTGGAGGTGGGTAGTTCGACCTCGGTTGGAATGACGGCTTCCGTGCCGAAGACGAGTGAGTATGGAGTATGCCCAGTTGACGTTTTGGGGGTCGTCCTGTCCGCCCAAAGAATGTATGGCAACTCGTCTGCCCATGTGCCTGCTGCTTGTTCGCATCTCTTTTTGAGGTTGTTGATTATGATCTTATTCCTGGATTCCGCTTGTCCGTTACATTGTGGATATCTGGGGGTCGACGGTTTAACTATGAATTGCGATCCGTTGTCGCATACAATTTCTGCTGGTACCCCGAACCTCGTCAATATGTTCCTCTTGATGAAAGAAATTACCTGTTTATTTGTGACGTGTCGGAATGCTTCCGCCTAGACCCATTTCGAGAAGTAGTCCGTCATCGCTAGCATGAACACCCTTTGTCCTGACGCGGCTGGGAGCGGTCCGACGATGTCCATTCCCCATTTCATGAATGGCCATGGAGAAAGTATTGGGTGCAGCTGCTCGCTTGGTTGATGTTTAAGTGGTGCGTGCTTTTGGCATTGCTTGCATTTCTTTGCGTAGTCTGATGCGTCTTGCCTCATGGTCGGCCAGAAGTATCCCATTCTGAGTGCTTTGTTGGCTAGGCTGCGTCCTCCCGTGTGGTTGCCACATTCGCCTTCATGTAGGCTCCTTAATGTCAAYTCTGCTTCGTCTTTGTCRAGACATCTGAGATATGGTCCTGCCAATGATTTTCTGAACAGGACATCGTYGATTAGRATGAACCTGGATGCTTTCATYCTGAACCTTYTGGCCTCCTTCTTGTCGGTAGGCTCTTYATTGTTTCTTAGCCAGTCGATGTATGGTTTTCTCCARCTGGTGTCRTCGTCAACCGAATATACTGACCTTTTTGGTGCTTCTTCCGTCTTGTTGATTGSTGGCTCCATGAGGTGGATTAGTGGCACTTCTGATTGTCCCTTTGGTTGGAAACACGATCCCAGGTTTGCGAGTGCATCAGCTTCCATGTTCAGGTCTCTTGGGATTTGTTCGATTGAGAAGGTGTCGAATGACATGGACAAGGTCTTCGCGACGTCCAGATAGGCTGTCATCTTGGAGTCTTTTGCCGCGTATGAGCCGTTTACTTGGTTGACGATCAGGAGGGAATCGCTTTTGACGCTCAATCGCTTCACCTCGAGGTCTTTGGCGACAGTCATTTCGAATATAAGTGCTTCGTACTCCGTCTCGTTGTTTGTTGCTTTAAATTCGCAGTGGACGGCTAGGATGGTGGTATCTCCCTGTGGTGATTTCAGTACGATTCCTAGCCTTGATCCTTTCATATTGGACGATCCGTCGACTAGCAGGGTCCACTCATCATTGCAGGGTGTCAAGGCATGGATGTGGAGGATTTCTTTCTCGGCTTCGGGCATTAGGGACAGACTGAATTCTGCGACGAAATCGGCCAGAGCCTGTGATTTGATTGCCGTTCTCGGTTCGTACTTGATGTCGTATGCCCCCAACTGGACCATCCATTTGGTCATTCGTCCTGAAAGTTCGGGTCTCCTCATGATTGCTTTCATGGGAAAGTTAGTTTGGACAAATATAACATGCGATTCAAAATTGGGTCTGAGTTTTATGGAAGACATTACCAGTGAGAAGACCAACTTTTTGAGTAGTGAGTACCTGCTTTCTGGTCCGGTCAGGGATTTGCTGACATAGTAGACGGGCAACTGTCGTCCATCTTCTTCTCTCGTCAACACTGAACTTACCGCGTGCTCCGAGTCGGCGAGGTATAGCTGGAGCGTCTCTCCGTTTTTCGGCTTTGACAGCAGTGGTGGCGTCGAGAGGTATTCTTTCAGCTTGGCGAGGGCTCTTTCATGGTTTTCTGTCCACTTGAATTTCTGATTTTTTTCTCAACGCGTCGTAGAACAACCTGCACTTGTCAGAGGATTTTGAAATAAAACGATTAAGTGCAGCCACTCGACCAGACAGTTTTTGGATATCTTTGACCGTTTTAGGGGACTCTAGGTCGACAATGGCTTTGACTTGTTCTRGACTGGCYTCTATGCCTCTTTCAGTGACGAGGTATCCTAAGAATCTTCCGGATGAGACTCCGAAAGTACACTTGGTYGGGTTGAGTTTCATATTGTATTTTCTTAGGACKTCGAAAGACTGAYTGAGATGACTGACATGGTCTTTTGACTTTTTTGACTTGACGAGCATGTCGTCTATGTAGACTTCCATCGTGACTCCTATTAAGTCCTTAAACATCATATTGACTAGTCTCTGGTATGTGGYTCCWGCGTTTTTAAGTCCGAATGGCATGACTTGGTAACAGTATACCCCCCTGTCAGTTATGAAGGCAGTCTTTTCCTRGTCCCTAGGGTCCATTTGTATYTGGTTATACCCGCTAAAGGCRTCCATAAATKAYAGTGTTTCATGTCCGGYTGTGGCGTCGACCATAGCATCTATGTGTGGGATTGGGAAAGGGTCTTTKGGGCRGGCCTTATTTAGGTCCGTGAAGTCTATGCAYACTCTCCATTTCCCGTTTTTCTTTKTGACCACRACTACGTTWGACAACCAGTCTGGGTAACTGACTTCTCTAACCTTACCCGTTTCGAGGAGTTTTTGGACTTCTTCGTTTATGATTTTATTTCTTTCTGGAGCGAATTTACGRCGTTTTTGTTTGACTGGTTTGAAAMTTGGGTGGACGTTAAGTCGGTGGGTWATGACCTCTGGGCTAATCCCAACCATGTCCTCATGAMTCCAAGCAAAGCARTYCAAATTGTCTTTGAGAAAAGCTATTAAATTGGTACGTACCTCGTCGGTCAGACATGTGCCTATCTTGACCGTCTTACCTGGCTGAGAGGGATCAGGGGCGACGTCTTCTGCTTCATACTCGTCGGACACCTGTTCGCTTCCCTGTCCCGTCTGTAGTTGCTAGGCTTTCTCGATTGAATTAGCTTTTCGGGGCCTAAGCGACTCCATATAGCATTCTTTCGCCTTCCTCTGGTCGCCTTTTATCTCTCGGACCCCCCACTTCGTGGGGAACTTGATTGTTTGATGGAGCGTGGATGGTACGGCTCGCATTTTGTGGATCCAGGGAGTACCTAAGATCATGTTATAAGCAGATAATTCATGAACAACGTCAAATTTTACCTGTGTGTTGATGCCTTTGGCGTAGACGGACAAGTAGATTATCCCGACCGTATGCATGGACTCTCCGCTGAACCCGACCAGGGTTTTCGTCTTGCTAGTGACGTCGTCTTGGCTCATTCCCATTTCGACCAATGTCCTCAGTGTTATGATATTAGCACTGCTTCCATTGTCGATGAGTACCCTGCGGATTTCTATGTTATTCACCATTAGGGACGCGACCAGACTGTCGTGCTGCTCTTCTGCATCATCGATTTCCGAGTCGTCGAAGATGATCGGTTGCCTCTTCCATGACTCGTCATTATTCTTCGGAGCAGACGGACGTCCACTTGCTTCCTTCGATTCTTTTGCGTGCCGCTGGGCTGCAGAGAAAGACAAACCACATACATCTGAACCATCGTTAATAAAATTAACTACCTTGGATGGCGTCGGTGATCTAGGTGGCTCTTGACGGGGCTGAGGAGGAGACTCGAGCATGGCTTTCGTCTTCTCAGTCATGATATCTTTAAAGTAACCGTTCCGCAGTAGATAAGCTACCTCTTTTCTAAGGGCGATGTAGTCTTCTGTCGTGTGCCCAATATCCTGATGGAATTCGCACCACTTGCTCGGATCCTTCTGATGATCAGGCTTGTCGGATTTCCTTGGCCAACGTACCTTGTTACCCAACTTGTCCAGTCGGTCGACCAGATCTTCAGTGGAGATGGAAAATGAGTACGCGCTTATCTTCGGTGGGAGATCAAGGTCATCTGTCCAGCTGACAGCATTAGTGCGCGATGGCTCGACGTCTCTCGGATATTGCTTGGGTCTGACGTCTCTAGGTCTCTGCGGGTATGTCCGCTTCGACTGATCAGTTTCTCGCCTATTGGCTTCCATATCCTCTTCAAGCCGAATATAGGCCAATGCCTTAGATTGAGCATCTTCGAATGTAGCATGACGATACTTGGTCAACTCCTTGTATAGCTCGGAATCAGTGGGCAAACCTCGTCTAAATGCCTCGACGATGGTGGGAACGTCAGGTGAGATGATCTCGGTCTTCTCCGTTCTGAACCTCTCAAGATAAGATTTCAAAGATTCTCCCGGCTTCTGATAGATTCGGTATAGATCCCCGGATTGCTTCGGAAGCTTCAGACTGCTCGCAAATTGAGTGTTGAACATGTCGACCAAATCTGCAAAGGAAGCTATCTTGCCATTGGGAATGTTGATGAACCATGACAGGGCGGCTCCGACAAGTGTTCCTCCGAAACCTTTACACAGGCAGGCTTCTTGAATCCCCATCGGGATCGGGGCCATCATCATCCGTTGCTTGTACTGGTTAACATGCTCGGTGGGGTCTGTCGTTCCATCATACATCTTCATGGACGGGACGGAACACTTCTTGGGGACCTCGACGCGTGCAATATGAGGGGCGAACGGTGTGTCCGCATTGCTCTCCAAGGCAGCTTTCTCCATAGGCGGGGGAGCACCCGGGATCCTGGCTATCTGCTCTTGGATCTGCTGAAATTGCCTTTGCATCGATGCGAACATCTCCATGGTCATGGACGGTACCTGCTCTCGACCTGGACTAAGAGTAGACACATCAGTCGAAAACAAAGGGTTGGAGTATGTTACCTGAGGCGTCTGGTGTGGCAGGGAGAAAGGAACAAAGCCTCCAATGGACCCAGACATTCCCCAACAGTAGGGCTCGGTTGAAGCGACATGTCGACTTCCAGATGATCCGTCGTATTGACGGAAACTAGGCTCGGGGATCGTCCGTGTAGGCTGGACAGGCGTGAATGGTGCGTTCAGCTGAGTCAACGGGCGATTGCTCGGGGCTCTGCTTGGCCTTGCATGGCTGATTGGCGGAACCAGAGGTCGACCATCTAACGACAGAGTCACGGACGCGGGCACAACACTGACTGGGACAGCAGATTGAGACGACGTTCGCCTTGGCATGCCCCAGTTCTGAGGGTCGACTGGGGCGGATCTTCCATCGGATAACGCGGCTCGAACCGTCTGAGATGGCGTCGCAGCGGCTCGTCCTCCTGGGAACAGCTCCAGGACGATCTCTGGCTCAGGGACGGAAGTCTGGGCACTCGTCGGGGTAACCTCCACGTTGCTGAAGTCGAGTCGGGTAACCGTTTCTTGCGGGACTCGTCGCCTCGACGAATCCGAAAGGCCGACAAGGGAGACGGCGGAGGAGACTTGAGAACGGAGTGCATCGTTCTCTCGTCGGATGAGTTCGACCTGYTCTTTCATGGCACGGATCTGCTCGGCGGCCTCTCGATCGCGTACCTCCATTTCTTTTCTAAGTTCTTCTAGGGTGAGGTTGATCTCACCCAACATGTTGACGGCGGACGAAAAAAACAAAAAATTTTGATTGAATGCCCCACGGTGGGCGCCAAATTGTTCGAGCAAAATTTAGGTAACTAGGTTAAATAACAATGAAGTGGGTGATTCAATTATATGGAAATAATATTGCTATAATTCACTCGTACAATAAGAATATATTTAAATCTTGATTTCAGTAAATTGTGTGTGTTACAAAGTAGATGAGTCTCTTATTTATACTAGCATGATCGACCTGTTTACCCTAGCTAACCACCACTATGCTCGTGCCTGAAGAATAGGAGCGGTTATTGGACTTTTGGYCGTTRGACGAGTTGATGCCTTGACTGCCAAGGCTTCTTACGCTGACTAGGACTCACGTGCTGATTGTGTTCTGGCAATTATCCGTGTTTCTGGGCCTGGCCCACTTGCTCAAACATCCGCTGCACACTTGAGGCCTATACCTCGGACGTGGGCCATGAAAATGGGCCCAACATATATCAATACTTGCAAGTTGCAATTATGGAACAAATATTATTAGCACAATTTATAAACCGATTATTCTACCTGACCTTGTCAAAAAGGAAAAAAAAACAATTTATAAACCTTGATCGCACAAGATTATAATAATAAAGATCACTATTGGATGCCCATTAGCTAAAGGTTTTGTTTTGGATATATAAGTCACAACGCGTGGGGATGAGAATTAATCTTGGAATCGGAGGAGAAGCTTTAACCACTTAAGTTCTCCATCGACTCAATCTCAGACTTATGTCATTGTAGCAGACTTATTGTTGGGCTAAGGATTATTCGATCCTTTTGTACAATAGGTTGCTAGTTTCTGGGTTCAATCAAAGGAAGATTCCTCCGATGTCTAAGTCAATAATGTAACATAATATATAGACATACGGAGTACAATATATATGCATACCATATACTTGTCTTCAACAAATAAATTTACTAAATCCCAACAACAAAAAAAACGCCTAAGCATTCTACTGTTCATAATGAACAGTGCGCAGACTATTTTGCCCCCTGCACTTGTTGCTTATTACGGATAATGCCATTGCTTTGTGATTTGTTGATATCCGTCCAATTCTCTCTCCTCCTCATCTCTTTCCTCTTCATTTTCCTTCTGCTTTCAGCTTCTGCTTTCACCTTCTCTTTCATTAACCATTTTGGTAGCCATTTTTGTTTTCGGATCTGCTTCCTTTTTTTCTTCCTTCCCTCCTCTGAACGGTGTTTCTCACAATAAGGCATTCTTTGTTTCGTCCTTTGCATCGCAGTCCAATTTCAGAATACCAACAATTAACAATCAAGTGCGGCGTTGCGATTCAACATCTTTTGGGAAGGAAGGACCTAATGTGAACAGAAACATCGCTGTGATGTGCAGAATCAAAGTTCCAGCTTAATAGGGACCAGTTAATCAAGGACCAGTTATTCCATCAAAGAATTCATATGTTACTGACATAGTCACTGGTTGTTTCTCAAGCTAGGTCACTAATTGAGTCAATATAATTTACTTTGATCCCCCAAAATGAAGATACCATGCAGATGCTGAGTTTTTTTTTTTTTTTTTTATTTTTTTAAGCTTATTTAGGAATAAAGGTAATTACGTGTGTTCTACTAATATTTCTATTTGAACGTTAGTGACATGAAGATTTTCTTTTGCTCTTCCTCTGTGTCTGAAGCAACTAATAGAGTAGATTTATACCATGCTGTGTGTGCAGTCAAACAAAAACAATCCTTGAAGAAGTTACAACGAGTGTTGTTTTAGCAGCTACACCGCAAGCCTACCTTCCCATGGGCGTGTGAAATTCAAGACGGATTGTAGTGTGCATTCCTCATCTGTGTTAGTGTTACTCGCTTAGCTAGTATGGTGGAGATCCCTATACAACACTGTGAACCATGAGTCTAACTACTGCATTGCTAATTACTCAGCCTTTTGCCTTTCATAGTTCCAGTCATCAACCACCGAGACTAAACTTCATTAGTAAGTCTCCTTAATGGTTAATGCTATTAGACTGTGGTGTCTATTAGAGAGCAAAGTAACACGCGGAAAATCTGTTACAATTTATTGTTCAGATATACTGAATAAATCCCAAGTTTTATAGCCTTGTTGGACATTTTGCTTGTGTGGAGCTGAGCTCAAAGAAAGTGAAAGGCTGCGGGTTGGATTGTGAAACCTCTCTCAAGATTATTGGTATGAAAAGTGGAATTGCTTATGCATTCCTAAACAATTCATCAGCTCATGATTTACAGTGTTGCAATTCTGAATGCAGGTTATGTGTATTCGGAATCAGATATTCTGGTTGTCTCGCCCTCCTGCACCCAATGAAACTAGAAGAGTTATCAGGAACATAGGAAAATTTAACAATCCAACAACCCAACACAAAAAAGCCCCTTAGCCGGTACTGTTCATAATGACAGTGTCGGACATTTTTGCCTCCCTCTCCTCATAATAACACATGCATGAACTTGACTCATTCCCCTCCCTTCCCTTCCAGGCTTCAGCAATTCGCTCTTTCCATTTACGTCCTCTCTCTCTCCCCTCTATTTCTTCTTCTTCCTCGTGTTTCTCCTCATTGTAATGTCATTTACACCTCCACATTTCACACTTTCATTCGATCCTTCTCCACATACCACTCACCGGCATTTCGAAAAGGTGGTGTTCATTTGCAATTTCTAAATGCGTCGCGACTTTGATGGGCGTTGGCGAGACTCGCACGCAACCAGGGCGAAAAGGGTTCTGAGCATGGTTGCGCGTAGTGGTGCCTAAATACCATTGTTAGGGTTCATTTATAAGTATGTGGGCTCTAATCATGTTGGGTTCAGTTGATCAAGGTATTCGTGTCCTCTTGTTTTTGCTAATATGTGGGCATTAGGTCATTGGTTAATGTTGAGAAGAGTTCTGAAACGTGTCCATTTTGGTATCGATTAGGGTTCCAAAGGGGTTTTTGAATGAGTTTTCTTCCCAAATTTTGTGAATTTCCAATGTTGAAGGTAAGGTTGAATGTTTTTTCTTCGTCCTTTTTTCCTGCGTTGAAATAAAACTTGAAAAATTTCGTCAACTCATGTTGAAGTGAAGGTGTAAATATTTTCCTTTTTTATTTTACTGTTGTTGGTGTTAAACTTAAAAAAACTTCGTGAACTCCATTGTTGAAAAGAAAATTGGATCATCGCTTTTTTCTTAATTCTAAGCAACTGCGATGTAAACCACTGCGATTTTTAGGGATCATTAGGGATTCGCTGCTAAAAACTCAATTGATCATACGCCACGTGTGATTACCACGCGGTGTGCTGCCTACGAGGACGCGCCCAAGGTTGATCGCCTCTGTTCCTCTTTCTCTTCGTTTAGTCTGTTCTCCATTTTTTTTCTAGGTAGATGGAGATTCGTGCTTATACACCCGGAGAAAGTTTGTTATTTTCTGTTTGTTTTCGATTTAAGAGTGATCAATTCTAAATTTGTGTTCTCTGCTATTGTTGTGTCCATTCTGAATCATTTTTCTCAGGTTTTAGCTCAGTTTGATGTAAGGATAAGAGAAGATGTGCAGTACCTAAACCTATATGACTAATAAGTACAATATGGTAAGGCATGATTCTGATTGTTAAATATGAAGTGTTGCCAAATGAGCCGTCTATCTTCGATTGGTGTAGTATTGTCAGATCAATTTCGATGTAGTTGTTTAAGCTAGTAGGATTTGTATTCAAAATAGTCTGCACATATAATCTTTCATTAATATTCCTCTGGCCGCTTGTATACGTGGTGTGAAAAGCTGGTGGTCTTGTTACAGGTCAATTGTCGGTGCCAGGAAGTCCGGCGTGGATAAATCATTGGTGAGAATGTGAGAGGTATCTCAACTAAAGAGCACGAAGATTATTGGAAGACTTTAAAAAAGTTGGCAAGGTAAGTCAATAAAATTGTAGAATGAGCAATAGTGAGATGACTTTAACAATTTTCTCATTCAAGCTACCAATGGGAACAGCATTAAATTCGACAGGGTGGTTGGTGGGGAAGAGGGCCAGTAGGGAATAATATGGGAAAAGAAATATATGTAGTGCCACGAGTTTTTTCAACCAGTCATCATTTGGAGACAACTATGTCCAAACTTGAGTGAATATTGAGAACTTTGTTGATGAAGGGACAATTATTGAACTGATATAATGGTCAGGAGAGTAACTTATACTTAAAGAAACTGACCTCAATGAATGATGAATCATACTGGATCGATATGCAAGGCTTTCTTTTTAGAATTTTTCAGTTAGTGCGCTAATCTGCTGGTCAAATGTACCTGATATAGGATGTCATACTATTTTTTCAAATACTCAATACGCTGTAAACAAAATCGAATTATCTTTTATTGTATTAAGAACAAGTTTTAATGTTCTCCAATGTATAGTTTCATATCATAAGGTAGTGCCTTTTGGTCAGGAGTCTCGGAACAATCCTAGAACACATGCCAAGAGAATTTGCATTGAAGCACTTGCCGTAAGATCCACTTTTCCAATTGTAACCTTTGAATTGATGTTCATCTTGCCTCTAAACTAGCGTAGTAACGTAATGACATTTGTCTCCCATTTGGATAGAGCTAGAAAGGTATTGGCGACACTTCATTACCTACACTCAGCTCTCTAAACCTTGCAACGTTCTATGCAGCTCTAACTTACGGAAATGTGATTGGTAAGAACCTGGCAAAGGTGACGCCATAGGAGTGTTATGAATCACTAGGTTGATCAGAAGCAAGTATCTGTGCGTCCTTGCATAAAACATTGTAGAGACTGATTGTCCCGCAACGAATATTTTCCTTCGACATGTTACTATACAGTGCTGTTTGGTATCTAGGAGCCTTGGAATTTGCCAAGGTATGCCATAATTAGTATTATATCAAAATTAGCAAGTGCATTGAATACCACTTGTGTATTGTTTTACTGTGATGGCACAACCGTGTACAGCATATTGATACAAAGAATAGAGACTTAACACCTATAACTAAATCTACCTTTTACCTAGTCCACGATGAAGATGAACGTACATTTCAACTAAGATCATACATTTATGAATAAAATCCAGAGGTGATGCAGTCTTTGAAGCGAAATCGGAGTACTTGGATCGAAAATCCAGTCTGAGTAACTTATAGCACTTGCGATATGGCTGATTTGTTATGAGAATGCTGAAAGGGAAAGAGGAATTCAGAGGAGAATCAAGGGGGTGTGCAATAGGTGAAGGCTAAAGAACTACGTTGCCCCTCTCGTTCTCTCATTTCATCTTTTGTCTGTGTGCTGGTTGCTGGTTCGGGCTGGTCAGGCGAGAATGGTGCAATTTGGAGGAAAAATAATGCAGTGGGACTACAGATTGTCGCTCCCGTGGGTTGTGTGGTGCACTGGTTGCAGCAGTGGGGGCAGTTTGTGGCCAAACTACAGCAAAGGCATTTCTGTGGAAAATGAAAATGTGCTTGTTGTTGTAAGTATTGCATATGGTTGTTTGCATTCGAATAAGAAGTGTGCAAAGAACAATGTTGACGTAATATTTGATGCTTTGTATAATCCTGAACTTAGATCACCACCGTCGTGACAAGTAGGCTCTCTGTACATTAAATCACCTAAAAACATCAAACCTTAACAACAATATAGAAACTACACTACATAGTAAAGAAAAAGAACACAAGAAAATAAAAATTATAACAAGACCAAAACATAAAAAATATAAGATACTACAGCTAGATTTACGTAGTATACGGAGTTAAATAAGAAGCCACTGTATTAACTGTGCCAAATTATTCAGTGATCTTGAAAAAGTTGTTTGTTTTGATTATGTGACCTTGAATAGAAGTAATGTGTTACAATAACCATGAACGGAATTGAACCTTGTCCAGGAGAAAGAGCTGGAAACATAGCACCACCAACAAGAACAGATCCTCGTTTTCAACTAAGACGCACAACATACTATATGCCTGCTCCTTGTGTGCTAAGCAACTGAACATGTTCCTCCAGCTTTGTAGACCTTAAGACTAAAGTCTACATGTCGAATATCATTTCTATTTTCTGTACAAGATGCTTAATTCATATAGTTAGATATGATTAATAAAATAAGTTTGAAATCTACCATCATTTTACATGATCAGGTGTACCTAACAAAAATATGTAGGCAATCAAAAATATTTAGAACCTCAATATTTAAGGACGGATCGGCAGAAATTTGATGCTCAAATAGTGCAACCTTCGGCCAAGCACTAGAAGTCAAATCTGCCTATACTATGAACTAGAGAGAAACAAATTCCAGCTCAATTGTATGGATCAACATACAAGACAGAAAGCCAACAAACAAACGAAAGGATCCCAAGGCCAATAATAATACCGTAGAGACGCACACACACCGATCCTCTTACTTTTTGAAACCGCAATTTCTAACCATCCTCCAAACCAACGCTACATAGGCGGCGTTCAGCACCCTTTGCTGGCAGCACCTGTAGAGCTAATGAAGAGGCATTTTTAGGCCATGTAAAGGAAACAGCATGTAACAAGACAACAGCAACTGTTCCACTAATTAAGTTGAATCTGTGGAACCTGTCACTTAAAGCAAAACGAGAAAAAGCTGTTTGTAACGATACAAATCATAAAAAACAAGCAAAGGTGGGGTGCAGCGCCGACACTCCATCAGCAAGAATACCAGTTGAGTCCTAAAATTGTACAGAAGGAATAACAATTGATGGAGATCAAATACCGCTGAACTTGTGAAACTAACGACACGAGATTCCTCTCATTGTTCTCCTAATCCTGGTAACTCCCCCCCACGTAAATACATATGTAATAATATTGGCTGATAAATTATCCTTCTCGAGGCAATGAAGGTGAAGTGCATGCACGTGGCCTGGGCGTGTGATAGTTGCAGTCAACCCAAAGTCAACAAAAAAATGATCAGTGCTGGATCATCAAGACCCGAGACGACAGACAAAGCAAAGAGGGCCGAGACGATCAGTGAAAGAGAAGAAATTCATGGATCGTTGCTGAAGGAAGGTGAGTAGAGCAGTCTCTGACAATGGGGGAGCGGATGCTTGAGGAGGATCATGAGAGGAAAAGAATGCAAATCGAAACGATAAAAGATAAAATAGAATCTAACCTATGAAGCTTGTGATTTGCTAATGCGCAATAACAAATAACGACAATACCTATCCATTTTTTTCATCCCTTTCAAAACTGAATTATAGGATCTTACAATGAGGGTTTGGACTTTCGGAATGCTGGTAATCATTAAATGATATAAAATGACAACAATCATCTGAATACTGAATCTTAAATTTAAAAAAATGCTAAGTATGGTATTTATGTTAGTATCAGCTAGAAGACAGACCCGAAATAGCGTTCTTGTTCCGGACGAGCACGCACAATCGTGTCGACACACAAAAAGATATTTAATTTTATATATTGGGTAACACAGACATGAAG
>SNQN01003070.1:34720-49177 GCA_008642245.1 Bassia scoparia
TGATAGAAAACGTAATGGACAAATGTCGGACACGTTTTCAAGAACATACTCTCATGACTATGTGAG
Organism: Bassia scoparia; assembly: GCA_008642245.1. NCBI lineage: Eukaryota > Viridiplantae > Streptophyta > Magnoliopsida > Caryophyllales > Amaranthaceae > Bassia > Bassia scoparia. The sequence goes on from SNQN01003070.1 coordinate 34,787, forward strand.
CATACTGTTTTTTTAGCTATATTTCTGGTTGGTTATTTGTTTTTTCATTTAAAAAATATGCCAAGACATTTTCATTTGTTAGTGTTTGACAAAATAAGTTGATTTTCATTTGTTAAGAATGAGGACACTTAATTACATCGTATTTGGATACTCGCAAATGACAAAAGCATATTTTAAAGTGGACCGCGGCGCGCATCGCGCGCCGGGGCACACTAGTACTTTAAAGCAAGTGCGAGTGTGCGATCTAGGTATTTCTGAGTCTAAATCCTCTAACCCATTATCATGTCTCATTTCATATCTCTTTCAATTTGATTTGTCTACAATATATTAAGGGTTTATTTACTTCAATTTATTTTTAATTCAGTTCAATTCGCATATCTCTTTAATTTGATTGGTTTGAGTCAACTTACGAACAACTCACATGTGAGGAAGAGTGTTGAGCCCATGAACAATCTACATGTGAGAGTATGTGTTATCCTACATTGGAAGTAAAGGTGATCATGGGCAGTGTTGAGCCAAGTTTGGGTCGAGCTTAACATGTAAGGTAAGACCCTTCTAATCGGGTCGGGCCTAGATTCGAGCCTACAATTATTGCCCAAATCCCAGAATATTATAGTGGGCTTGACGGACTTTTTGAGCTAGAACCAAACAATTAACTAAAATGCATGAAATTTGATCATCAAAGCATGCACCAAAGTTGGAAAAATTGGGACCGGAAATATCATGCTTAAAACTCGCACTTTTTTGAGCCGGGTCAAGCTAGGTTTGTTAAGCTCTAATTGGAAGGATTAGAGGGAGTGTTGTGGACTTGTGGTGATAAATCTTACATTCAAGACTTGAGACCACGTTATAAGGTTAAGGACTATCCTCATATTTGCCATATGACTTTGAGATGCAACCTTCTCGAGTTCTCGGTCTTATGACGTGGACTTACATTCCCGTGGCAGATGCGGCCCAGACCCGTCTGATACTGTACTTGTAATTGTAAGATGAAGAGTCGTAACTTGGGAAAATATAATGATGTCAAAAATCAAATAACCAAAGCCCATCAATTGGGAAAATGATTGGATGAATAAGGATGACCAACAAATTTTGTAGCAGTTGGTTAGTTGGAAAAATAATGGAGTTCGACATACCTTTAAACTATGCTTCGGTCATAATACTGTGCTCAAATCACACGACCCTTGATTCCCACTCATCATTTCACTCTTCTACTCAGGTAACTCTCATTTTTACCTATTTCTGTTAAATTAATTGCTTCTTAATTACAGGAACAATTAGAAGAATTCATGAATTCTTAATTAAGCTATGATTGAATGAAGAAACACCCAATTTTTTGATAAAGAATTCCATTTCATTGTAATTTGTATTCAATTGAAGATCAAATATTATACTGCAACTGTGCAGAAATGGGGTTGGCAGTGTTGATTCGTGAGTATGTATGCTGCAAAACTTCGAATTTGCAATGTATCTGGTAAATTTTTTCAATTTTTTTGGTTTTATGTATTGTGAATATATATCTGATTATGTGAATTTTAATGAATATATTAGGCATTTACCTGTTTGTGTTTGTTGGGTTCAGTTACATGACAGAAGTGCTGGAAATTCAATCTCCAAGTCCTACATTGCATGTTTTGTTCATCCCTGGAAATCCAGGTTTTCTTGTTTTTTCATGTCATTCTGATGATCAGATTAATTGAACTTATGGTGGATAGGAAATGATTTTAGGTGATGTTAATGTAGGCATTGTTACATTTTACAAGGATTTTATGGAATATTGTAGAGCATTTCCGGGAAAGCTTGATTACAGGCATGATTTGGCTGCCCCTTTCTTTGTACTCAGTAATCAATAATCAATATACAAAGTATACAATATACATTATATTATACTTCCTAAGAAAGTTGTTTTCTTTTTGTTGACTCTTCAGTCTTGGGCATATTCCACACTAGCAAGGTACTTGTTAGCACTGATGTCTTAGTGGCAATGAAGACTTTTTGTGAAATTGGGTTCATCATGATATAAAATTTTGTATAAGGAAACTTTTGAATTATGACTTGTGTTGATCATCTACGTTGGTACTCGTACTTGGAGTCATGGTTATGTTCAATCCATCGTTAAACTTGGCTATTTAATGAAAATTTCTCTTTTGGTCAGTGTGAAGTGTCATTGTTCATAACCATTTCCTAGTTAATAGTGATTACTTAAACTTATTTGGTGGCAGAAATGTTATGATGTTTTTTTTTGGACAACTAAATATCTTAGGCTGCTCTTTATAGCATTTGTTTTTGTGCTAGGATTGGAGTGTGGAGCTTATTTTTTTGGAAGATCAAATTAGCCACAGGTAAGTATGTTTTGCATGGTAAATTCCACATAATTTTCTTTTACTCAAGAAAACGTTTAATGAATTAGGGAACTTAGCTAGTGTCAATTTGGATTTCCAAATGCATAGTTGAGTTCAGTGCACATTATTGTCCACAATCACCTGATCACGGCTAACTCTGCTCTTCCAGGGCTTTGAAAAGGGAGTGGGTGCTATTTAGAACTAGAGGGTTTATATGTATTATTTTTTTTTTAGTTTTGTTTTGGTAAATAAGCTTATAAAATCCTAATTCTATAATAAAAAAATATCAATTTATGACCTTAAAGTGCTTAAAAGCATTAAAAACCCACAGAGACAAAGCCTCAAAATAACTCGTTGCATCACATTCACGAAACAATTTTCATCTGGATCTTCGCCTCACTTTTTTTTTGAAGGCTTTATATTAATACTATATTAAATTGTAATTGAATTCTTCTGATTTTCTCAATGACTCATTCTTTTGTGATTCCACATATCCTTTAGATCATTCCACTCTCCGTAGATGGTAAAAGCGGCCACTAAAATAAAGCAAATGTCATAACAGATTAGACTTACTTTTCCTTGACCAGTCCTAGCGTTTAAAATAATTTGAGCCTGAGATTGCTACCACACACATTCGAATTGTTCAAACGCAAACATTATACAGTTCAAAGAAAAAAGTGGTGTTGATGATACTTTGCTGCATGATCTCGTAATATATATCTGCTCAGCTGGATTCCATTTCTCAATAGTCTTTTCCTCATCTGCATACAATTATAGTTTACAATACCATTTATTTTCCAATTATTTGGCGGCATTAAGTTTACCAATACACCGACTATGCTCACTTGTTCAGTATTTCATTCATTATCAGTTTTAAAGTCTTCATTACCAGTAAGGAGTTAAATGACAAATATACGCCTGCCTTTAGCATCAACATACCACTTTCATACTCTTGCTAACAATAACCTTATCTTAGTGATGCTTATTTTCTATGTTACACAGCGAAGTTTTCCCCGATAAGTAACTGCTAATTACGTCTTGTATTTGGTTTGGGTGAAGTTTCTTTTTGTTGCAGAATTGAATTATTCAAAAGCTGTTTTGTGATTGGTTGTGGTGGGTAATGTGTGATTTTTTATTTTGTCTCTGCAGATAGATTTTATTGCACATGAGCTCCAAAGATGATGCTCCTATTATTCTGTAGGTGAACTTTCAATTCTGGCTAACTTTTTGTTGTTTTGTATGTCTATTAGCAAACTTATTTTACTTAGTTCTTGTGGCTTGGAACAACCTTTTGCACTGTTGCTTACTAATCCAAATTAATCACAAGCAACTCACTAATGAATTGCCTTATGGAAGGTATCACGTGGATTGTTTCTGCAGTTTTAATCACTCCAAAAGCAATGAGATCATATAGCTTCTCTTAAGAAATCACAAAATGCGTATTACCCCTTGGAAGTTAGAAGGTGCAAACTGTTTTAAGATCTCCGGTAGTCCGCGTACACCATCTTTTGCCTCTATAATATATAATATGTAGTAATATTATGGGAGTTCTCCCTACTGGACTATAGGAACCTTAGGCATTGTGTGAGGTGAATGACAAATGAGGTTGTTGAACTCCCTTTTGATCATATTCATATTCATCATTCATAATTCGCCAAAGACACACTGCACTGGTGTATGGATGACTTTGGGGATCGATTGGTAGATTGAGAGCTGATCAAAATTCGCAAAGTCTGATCATCATATATGCAAATATGACCGGAGTTTTCCATAGTAGGACTAGACTTTCAAGAGAATTCCAAGGTTACTTCTATAGATTTGGATGTTTGTCAGGAGAAGTAACCACACCAACCTTTGAGAACAAACAACACATAATCTAATGTGGAAAGTTTTAAGGCATCTAAAATTACAGTATAAGTAGTAGAAAAAACTCCTTTTTGAACAATTTCTGATTTCTTTTCTCTATGGACATCATTTTATAATTTCACATCATTGTAATCAATGAATTCTTTTTTCCTTTACTCTGAAGAAAGAAAGTTTAATACTCCTTTGTTCCCGAATGTTTTCCATCAACCATGTTTGTTAGAGTTTGGGGTCAATAGTGACAAAGATATTGGTCGGAGGGATTACTTAGGATAGCTTATCCTTGCCCATGGAATTTTAGTTCTCTTTATATTGAAGACATAGTCCTTCAGGTAAGCCATAGGTGTCTTTTTGTCTCAATTGTGAAGAACAAGCTGCGAATGTGTAAGAAGCAATAGAATATAAATAAGAATAAATGACTCAATTCGCCCCAGAATTCATTTTAAATTCTCATACCCACATCAACTTATGCATCAGGATGGTAATAAAAACTAAAACTCAAGTATGATCACCCTTTTGATCTTGAATTCAGGTAAATGATCGCCGAAAGTATGCCAATGATATCATGACATTGTGGAAATTAGGGAAACTTGACTTTGTTGGTTCAGCATGTAGTCGAAGATCTCTGAGAGTGGATGGTTAAGAAACACGGGGAACTTAAAGACTTAGAGAAGATCTAAATGACTTCACTGGATGGAGTGTGGAAAGATATGTATGGATTCGCATGAGATGAGGTGTTGATCATAGGGATGGAGGTGAGATCTTTGTTAACGATTACATGGCAAAAAAAATTATAGTTCGTGTAGTCGGTCCACTTTGGGATTAATTCTTTGGTTGATTGATTGATGATTGGGCATTTATTATGCCAATGCTACAGTACACACTTCTATTGATCAATTATACTTTCATAATATAAATAAAATAGGAACTTCTTGCTGTACAAAAGCACATATAAGTAAATCTAAGAAGGTCTACTTGCTGAATTTTATTTGTACTATAGGGAGAAAAACATTTAAAGTCTTTATTTGTAAAAACAAAGGTCACTATCTTTGAGATAGACGAAGAATAAACAGTTTTGTTTTCAATATCCTCCAACTTACCCTATTCTAGGACTTTTTAATTAGTGGTTTTATTTCGTGAATTGTTATAGCTTAGAATGCTAGAAATTGTTTGCTATTGTAATACAAATTTAGTTATCTCTTACTTCGATGATATAGTTAACTATGTTCTTACGTCTAACTTTAGTAGGACAAGGGTGATTTGGTATATTATAAAAGTTAGATATTAGAATTAGAAGAGTTTCTAGTGTTTCTAGGTTATATTGTTATATAATATAGCCCAGGTAGTGATTGGGTGTGGTCATGAAGATTATTGTGAGAGAAATATTTACTGTAATTAGTTTGGGAGTGGAACTATCGAAAGTTGTTTATGGTTGTAAAAATTATTTAGTGCAATCCTCCTTTTATCTCTACATTTCATCTATAACTCATCACCATCATTCAACGCTCTGCCAAATATCATAGCCATAAATATATGATGCTCTGTTTTAGATTACCTGAAAAAAATCATAGTTCATTATGTTTGCATGTGTTAGGACTATTTTTATGTTTATGAAATCTGATTTTTCTTCTGAGTTGTTTGTTTCTTAGGCATGGCTATGCTCTGTATAATTGTCTAAAATCATGCTTCTAGGTTTTGGTTGAACAAGTTTTCCATCTTATCCCTGGTGTTTCACACCCCTCACATTCTCCTTCCAGTGTTCTCTAAATGAGCACTTTGGGTGTGGATGAAACTGCAGCTATATATACATGCTTATTTTGGAAGAAATTCTTACCATACGCAACATATATTTGAAGGTTGGCATTCATTGGATCTACATATCACTTGAATATTCAAGCGGCTTAACAAAAGGTGGTTTATTTTTCTGGAAAGATCTTCATAAACTTTTGATTTATGCCTTATTATTTTTCTCCCTTCATAATGAATTTATTAATTGGTATGCCTTGTTTTCATTTTTTATAATAAACTCTTTGGTTCTATATTTTACGGTATATCTTTTCTGGTCTGAATTCCAAATCATCAAAGCAAAGTCAATCAGAGAAGCTAGCTAGTAATCCTCTATCTTATTCTCTGTCCTGGAAAAAGCTTTTTCTTCTCCCAATACATATCTCTCAGTGAAATGAATAAATATAATTTTGAATGATTTACACTGACATGATTTAGACTTATTTGTTATGTTCACACACGCAAAGTAATGAGCACACTTGAAACAATATGCGTGCTAAATGAAAAGAAATCAACAGACTCTTAATATAACTTTTGTTGATAGTACTTTCAACGCAGAGTTAACATGATAGTAGTGCTCAAATAAGATAGATCGATGGGCATCTACTAGAACTACTATCTTTTTGAGATTGATAATTGGTGGAGAATGATCTACAAGTATATCAAATATGGCAATATGCAAATTGATGAAAAGTCAGATATGCACTTGCAGATTCAAACTTGCTAAATTTTTTAGCAAGGAAAGTGTTGTGTTGATCATTTCTTTCAGGATGGAACTTTTTCTTTTGTTATTAGCTGTTTTAGCCAGTCATCATGTATCATGTGTCTTGATATAAGCAGTAGTAGGCATCCGTCCTTGGTTTTACGTTGCTACGTTAGGAAGTGTCGTTTCATTGTAGCCTATTTGATAGTATGTCTTTCTCATTTTGTTCTACTTGATTAGATGCAGAAATTGATTAGTATAATACATTTTCTTCATTCTACCCTTGTGTTCATTTTAGCTTGCTAACAATTCTGCTCTTTATTGTTAAGTATTTCAATGGTGTTGCTTTCTAAACGTTCATACATTTCCATTGTGCTAGAAACTTGGATTTTTTATTTTACAATGTTAAAATGGGCATCTGAGAAGCAACTTCATTGGCAATCACCTTTTTTTTCCATTAACTTTGAGATTACCTAAGTCTAGTTTTATGAGATTCGTTTTCTGGTTCATTATTTCAGGTCACCATTACTTTGTTCACTAGCTCAGTAGTGGCGTCAGGCTATCGTGGTTTTCGAGTAGTATATTTTTGAAGAAGCTAGGGCATCATGTCTCCTGCTGCAATTAATGCTGTCATGTTCCACTTGTTGAAGGTAAGATCCAAAAACGGAAACGAGAAATTGTCTATTTACAAACAAAATATCTATCTAGGAGTTCCCATAAAGTGAAATTAGAACAGAGGTCTGGATTATGTTTTTATGCTTTATATAATCATACTTATACATTTTCTTGACTCTTGTGTCATGTCAATTCTCTTTATCATTTATTAATCAAATTGTAATCTAATTATTCTCATTGCTAAAATCTTGTTCTTCTTTTATATAAAATAATAATAATAAATAAGATCCTAATTCCAACCCTAACAGTAGTTATATAACCTGTATGTTCTTTTGTAAGATCAACGAAAGGAGATGAGAGTAGTATGTAGGTAAGTGGAATCTGTGGCGCCTTTGGTGGAAATAAAACTGTAAGAGTGTCCAATCACAAGGTGTGCTATTCAATTTTCTTTTTTGATTAGGTACTTTTGTTGTGGTTACTGAGTCACTTTGCACAGTTATAATCTCACTTATGTTCTGTTGTTTTTTGGTGTAGTCAACTTAGTGGTATTATGTTTGGTCAATGATTTATTTCTGGCTTGTTTAGCAGCTTTTGGAGGTTGGAAAATTATAGAGATAGGCAGTATGGGCAGCATGCTTTTTCAGCAGAAACAAAAGACAGTGAGACATTAAGGCAGTTTTAAGCTAATAGTAATGTCACAGTTTGATCAAAGCCAATCAAGGTGTACACTTATGTTTGATTTTTCGCGTCCAAATTTTGGACATCTTGTTCTAACTAGGCTAAGGGTATCGTTTTGATGGGTTTATATATAGTATTTGGGCTTCGGTAATTTATCTCCACTTATTGCTCTTGTTGATGTGATTCTTTGTGTACTGGTTTTTGAGCTATTTCTTCTCCTCAATTTTATAAAGGAGAAAGCATATTATGATGAGTCTTCAACGGTATTAAAAGGTTTTTATCTTCCATTGAAAGGCGTTTTCCATTATGATGATTTGCGTATTGTTTTGAGGTTTATTCCATTGTTATAGTTGTTTTTTTCTAGTTTGTTGCTAATTCCATTTATTTGTTGTTTTGGTTGTTAATGTGAGAGTTGTTTGTGTGTGAATGTGGGTGTTGTAGCGCCACCTTATATTCATTAAAATTGGTATCGAGTCGTGATTTTATTTTGTGACTTTGGAGTGGAGTAGTGGTAGTAGTCTATGGTTAGAGTCGCGGTGGAACTAGTTATTCTATTAGGAAGAGCTATGATAGAGTTTGCTAAAACTGTCACTAAATAATGGTAGTGATTAGAAATCATGGCAAAAAAATAAAATGGAAAAAGATGGTTAGATTGAACATGAAAGACTTTGAGAAGTTGGGATATTTATTGATATTATTAGGATGAGTCAGGACAGTGATTGGCGGTTTATTTTGGGAGACAGACTGGAGGCTGTACAACGTTCGGAAGGTCAAATATTAGGACAGCCAATCACCATCCCTAATTTTAGGAGATTTGGATCCAGCGGGACCGGGATCTGGACTGGTAAAGTTACATGTATGTTAAAATTATAATAGACACTGTAACTGGTTGTGAAAATATACATTGATAAATTAGTTGAATTTTTTTTAATATGTAAAAAGAAAATAAAAAATAAGTGATATCATAATCGGTCAAACATTAGGTACATCGCGAGTAGAGTTCGCGGGTCCAGATATGTACAGAGGCCGGGACACTTGGCCGGGACAGTTTGGCGAAAGGGTATCGTTAGATTGATAATCTAAACCCCAACAAAGGTCACACGGTTTTTCGGCGACATTTGACCTCACTCTAATCGTACCGAGGAAACTTCCCGAGGAAGTCACTCAAATACTAAGTATTGTTGAGCACGCTTATTGTGGAGTTTTGTATACTTTTTGAGCTCCCTAAGAGGGTGCATCTTATTGGGACATGAGTAGACTAGTCAGGTCATACTCTTTTAGAGGTATCTCGTGTGTTAATACCCTACTTAAGGAAGGTACGTGGCACCCCGCCCTGTTGCGCCCTAACTTTCAAATTACAGAATGGAAGCTAGTCACATAGCCAGGATCTCACGCTAGACATCGCCAACCCTCCAATATAGGTATGATGCGGTTGCAAGGTTGCTTCTGATCTATGGTTAAACGAGTTCCGACCACTGACAGAACGGGACTAGTTACAAAAGGTATCCTGGCCGATAGCTACCCTAATCTGGTGGCGAGTCTTTTCAAGGTTTTGACTCTCAATCATGTGGTACCGGGAAATTTCCCAGGGGGTCACCCATCTAAGACTATACACTCCAGAGGTGGGTTAACTGTGGAGTATCTTGGTATGATAGTCTCTAGAAATAGAAGTAGCATCTTGTTGAATGTAGTATAAACTATCAATCCTATTATACTAATTCGTGGGTGTTACAAATTATAATAAAGCTTATTGATGAATAGGGCTTTTTTTAGAAGTGATAAGGTGGAGTCTATTTTTGGCATCTTGTGATTGTATAATCAGGTGTTCTTAGAATGATTAGTTAAACTTCTAAACTTGTTAAGTTATTTGGAAGAACTTTCTGGTTGTAATATAGTATGCTTACGATCTTGTTCTTTCATTTTGGATGTGATAAGTAGCATGTTTTAAGTGAAGAATAGAAGAAAAGGAGATGGGATGTTTCGAGACGAAGGAATAACGGTCAAGATTCGTGATAACTCTAGAGGTCTAATTAGTGATGAAAATGTGACTAAGTGTATATTTGTTTCTCACAAGTTTGTTCCTCTTAAAATGGGAACAAAGGAAATGAATGAATTCGAAAAATAAGGAGTGGTCATAACACGTTATAAGTTTCTATAGAGTGAAAGATGCTACTTTGATTTGTAAGAGACTTATGTTGCGGAGGAGTTCTCGCGGCGTCCCCGCCCGTACATATAGGGTACGGATAGCGCCGTGGAGGTTGGGATGTTCCCCTTGGGACGGGTTGACTTCACGGGTACGAATTGATTTCTCGGGGACGCGCGTGTATTACCGCGTTCATATAGGTGTTTGGTTTATTATTAATTATTTTTTAAGAAAATAAATAAGTAGTATATGTGAACATATTTCCCTTCACATTTCAAATTTCTAAAATTAAGGGTTTTGAACTTTATCTCTCTCTTTGCGGTGGGACGTTAGGCGGATGTTAAGTAAGAGATAACGGTGTGGGTGGCGACTGGTGCAACTCTATTCTCCCTTTGTTAAATATCTCTATTGCATTCGGAAGGTGTCGACCAAACTATGGGTGATCTCCTTGATTTTGATAATATATCAGTAACATTTGAGTCGACTTAGGTATTTTCTAGAAGGAGGTAATGACTTTTCATTCATATGTGTTTGTATGGAGACAGTTCTTTTTTATTAAAATGACTCTTGATTTTGAACTCAATATAATAACGGTTATTAATTTTCTTTTTTATAACCTATGGTTTAATATTTATTTTATTTTTTCTTTTCTTTAGTGGAATTTTCTGATTTATCTTATTTGTTTATGCAATTAAGATTTTTCTAATGTTATGTTTCCTCTATTATTTTTACTACTTTGTATTTTATTTTTTGTTATTTTATTACTATATAAATTTAATATTATTTTGGTAGAGTAGATGAAATTGTGTTAAATAATTGGGCAATTATATGTCTTGTACTTTGTATTGACTTGGTTTTTTAAAGGATCATAATATTTTAATCTTTGGTTATAATTTGGGATTGTTAAATTTTGATTTTTTTTATTAATAAAAAATCACCAATAGCTTGTCCATAGTTTTTGAATTTTAAAATTTGTGTTTTCTGGTCCATTTGGGCTTTCCGTTACCTGTATGTCCTGTGACCCGTAAGTAAGCAACCTAGGTAAAGAAGATTTACTTAATTAAATTGATGACTTGAAGATTATTAATGTAGACTGGTTGTAATGGTTACAGGAAGAATCAATTTCTAAAGTCGAAATTCGCTCGAAAAGTAAATATCAGTCAGACATTTCGATTTGCAGGGAGATCCTTTACAAAGGTGTAGTCAATGTGATACGGAATGATAACGTTCGATCTATGCCATGAGATATTAGTGTTTGTGTTTTTTTTAGAGAAGGGAGAGATAAAGGAGGAGAAAAAAAAGGTTGTGGAAGATGGATTAGGGCATAAATGAAAAGCATTAGTTCTGAAACAGAAATGAATAAAGATAAATATCTTCTCAAGGTTTAACGACATTCAATCCATGGATGTTCTGTCAAAATTTTAATATATGAATAAATATCTACAAGTGTAGCCAACACCACATGCACAATCACTCTATAAGCCACCTGTTGGCACAGTGGGTAGTTTAGAATTGTCTCTCTAATAATACAAGTAGTTATAATTAAGTGAATGAAAGTGGCTCAGAACTTCATTGTGGGACTATAGAGTTCTTTTATTGAAGAATACAAATGACGAAAGCTTCATTTTAATCGATCACCTTGATTCAAAATAGATAAGAAACCGTATTCGTGCACTGGGTTGCTTTTTTGTGTGGGTAGGATTTTAGTTAGTGGAACATTTGCATATTCCAGCGTAATGTATGATATTGTAGAGTTTCTAAATTATTGAATTAATCCAAATACCTTGGTTTTTCTTGAATGCTGTAGTGGTCAAGCCGTAAAGGATCTCATAGGGTTTTCTCAATATGTGATACATATGTTAATCATCATTTTTACACATCACAAACTATTTTAGGGCTATAATTATTAAGAGCTTAGGCTCACTTACGAAAGTTGTAGCTGTAAGTTAAAAATTAGAATATCACTTTATATGATTATGGTGAGATAAGCTGGATAGTTTATTTTTGTAATGATTTTTTGGGGACCCTACGTTTTTTACTATTAGTAACCTCTCCAAATGGTGTTTGATCTTTGGAATTGAAAATAATTTATTGCATATATTTAATATGAAGAATTAGAAATGGTCATTGGAAGTTGAACAAATTTAAAAGTTCTTGTTGTTGAGAGCGAGGTGTGGATAAGGTGGGATGGAGAAAATGTGACTCTAACTATTATGACACAATGTGTAACACCACAATATGCACTCAAATATGCTTGTAAAAGAACACACAACTTCCATGAATTGTTGTAATCAAATGAAAGGGGAATCATGTCCGATTACTATCTTTTAAAGGTGTATAATTCGGCTGCTTGTTCGAGTTGAGCTCAACGTAATTCACGAGTAGCATTGTATCAGTTGGAAATGATGCTTTAAGTTCAATCATTTTAGGTGCTTCAAAAGAACTCTTGTTCAAACGAGTTTAGAGCCTGTTATTTTATTATATATGTACACTTACTTTATTGGTCTAGTTATGTTATGTTGAGAGGAGGAGTCTAGATTATAGATACACAATGCGCAGGGAGTGGCGGGTATTGTGTATATGTTAATACGATAATTAATTTTTTTGGATGAAATCATAGATTGGTTGGTGTATCCATGAAATTAAATTCCTTTGATTTATTTCGTTATGTTTTTCTTACATTTATCTAAATAAGTTTTCCTATCCACACTCTATATGTCCTCTTATTTTCATATTTATTTTTTCATATTCATTTGGTCTCTTTAGCACTGAAAAATAATCATGTCTCCTCTTCTTAAAAACCCATAACAGATCTTATGGGATAGATCACGGGTTTACTTCTCATCTGTTTCAAATTGACTAACCTTTGGAAACGAGAGGTGTTTTGTTTCAAAGTGTAATCGTGTGGTTGTCGGGGAAAGGTTTGCGATGTGTGCGGGGCGAATTTACGACTTACTGGCAGTGAAGAAAAGCGATTCGGTTCATTGAGAAAGAGGTTTAGCATGGATTTTTTGGCGCAAGTAGTCATGATCTCTACTCAAGTAGCATTTGATGTCATTCTTAGAATTGGATCTTGCAGTGTTTTTGTCATCTCTTTTTTTGAATTGTCATTCTTTTTTTCCTTGTTTTGTTTTCTAAGCGGAAAATACTTTTTGATATGAATAGGCTTATTGCATATAGTTGCATTTGTAGTCTAATTTTTTTTCTTCATTTAATTAGATTTTAGATCTATCTGCTTGAGTTCTAGGGGACTTTGGGCCATACTACTCTTTTGTCTTTCAAGAGCGTTGGTGTATGTAACCTTCATCTCTTTCTCTGTCTCTTTTTTAATGTCTTATTTTTGATTAAATCCAAAGATATAGACATCATCCAAGTAACTGGTGAGTTCTATAATGCTCGAAATGGGGCTTCCCACTTTCATTTTCAATTATAGTTTTTTTAAATATGAGCTTTATGTGAACTATTCTTCTTTCGGTAAGCCTTCTCAACTTCTTCAATTTAAGAATTTAAACTCTTGTAAAGTGATTGAATACTGATTAATATTAATCATTGACTAATCACTCCCAGCTCGTTTCTCTTTTCTAACCTTAAATCTTTTTCTACCATTTTATTGGTTGATGATTTATAAATACATACACATGACTGTTGGCCTAAAGTTTAGCAGGATATCATAGTTTCAAATAGAATAATTAGTTGAAGTAATTTACATGCGGATACTACAAACACTACTCCCCTACATAAATTATGAAAAATTAATCGAGTTCTTATCACCAAGATTGTATCGGATGAGGGACGCTAGACACAATGTCACAAGACACACCCGTAACATCAATCCAATAACAATTAATTCAAACAAGTACAACATACAAAGACTAAATAGATATTAGCTAACAATTATCAGCTATAAAAGAAGTGGTAAAACCTAACAAATGACTCTTGCATAATTAATATGGATAATACACCTTATGTGAATGGATTATAAACCACTGACATATTGAGGAGTCCCATGTTTTCTATTAAATTGATAAATTGGAGATAAAATAACTCAAACAGAATCAACAATTGTAGGCTTTGTTAAGCAGAGACTTGAAATGATTTTATCAATGTGTTTCACTCTCAAAAGTGTTGTTACAATCATATAACTAGATTTTAGGTATCGAAAAATGGTTATCGTTCAACCATCCACAAACTACTCGCTTCAATATACAAACCTTTCCCATCAAATATAGTTGTTTTGGATAAGCCACTCTCCACTCTAGGGT